>LGRX02012549.1:0-20940 GCA_001247695.2 Cymbomonas tetramitiformis
AATCGATCGCCCAGTGGCCTCCTATCACTGACATCCACTCACCGTTTAAATCGATCGCCCAGTGGCCTCCTATCACGGACATCCACTCACTTTACAAAGGGGGCGCCACCTCACCCTCCAATAACAGCCATCCACTCACTGATTAAACAGGCCACCACCTGGCCCTCCCATTATGGGCATCCAGTCACAGGGGAAAGAGGCCGGCACCTGTCCCTCCGATCCGCATCTGACAACCCTGCTGTGCCTGTCCTCATATTCTGCAAGTGCTGCATGATTTTTTCAAGCTCGTCGCTCTCCTGCGCGTCCAGTGCCATCCACAGACGCATGAGCATCGCCCTTCCCTCTTCATTTCTTCAGTGGGCAAATGCTCAGGCAAAACGATAGCGTCATTTCCGCCAAGCTGCCCAGAGGACTGATTGGCTTTGCATCCGGAGGGCTGAAACCAAATGGCAAACAGTCTTCTGAAAGGCTTTCTTTCTCTTTAACCCGTAATTTGAGGCCAGGGGAGCTCGGGCATGCGAGGTACCGATTCAAGCTTCGGTCCCGGGATTTCAATCTCCGGCTCTTCCGCGCTGCTGACATGATCGTGCTCAACGTCTGCAAACGCACAACCATGACATCTGTATAGACTGCCAAGTGTAAACAACCAATAGCAAGAGGACTCAACAATACTAATGGTGGCTGCTCCCCATGGGTGTAGTTCTGATCCTAGGACAGCTGGCGATGACACATGCACACGGCTTTGCGCTTCATTTTTTTTCTTGCGCGCACCTTCCGGGGGCTGATACTTCTCGGTGACTGTGTCAGCTGACAATTCAATTTTCTCACCCATCTCAAGAATAGGGTCACTCTCCGATTTCTTCAACAAGGTGTCCTCTGCAGCCCCTGTTGTTCCGGCAAGACCAACTTACGCATGTGACATATGACATGTGTGTGAGATGTATGGATACAGGTTGAAAGGACCGGTCAGCGCATGTGACACGGCAATGCGTGAATGCCAGTGGCGCACCTTGGCTGCTCTGCCCAACATGAGCATAATCACAAGACAGAGATTTGAGAGCACAACAAATCTATGCGAATAGCTCAATGGCGCCAGAAAGATCTACCGATAGTTGTATGGAGATCTGGCCGTTGTGGAGGCAGTCGCGTTAGGTTGGGCCAGAGGTGGGCATGCAGGGCATCGCGCGCGCGGCGGATCCCCTGAGAAGCGAAACAAGAAGTGGATCACCCCGGGCTGCGGACGGGGTGAATAGCAGTCCGCACATCCCCTATCTCTGATCACCCCATCAGCAGCATCAAACAAAGCTACCTTCACCAAAACCAGAAAGATACGAGCTGAGCAAGAGAACCCCAATTTGGCAAATTGCAGCCGATCCTCAGAAAACAGCGAAGCAAACCAAAGCAGAAAACGTGTCATCAAACCAGTCCTGCCGAAGCTCCAGTGATCATAAATCGATGAAAGCATCAGTGAAAGAGAAGTGTCTTGGGGCGTGCCTGCGGCTCCTCAAGTTCAGCCAACTCTGCGGGAGGCAACAAGCATGACACGTTAGTTGTGGGATGGCGAAGGTGTGCAGCTCTCACATCGTTCTCTTACAACAAGCGGGTGAGTGTGCATGTGCATTTAATGTCCAAACTTAACCTCCAAACTAAATTGCACTCCAATGCAAACACTTATTTCATCCCTCGATCTGCGCCAGCCTCCTGTGTGACCTTCCTTCAGATCCGTGCAGCCATCTTCGAACGCCAGAAGCCGAGAGGTAGCAACACGAAGGGAGAGGAAATACCTTTATCGTAGGCGTCATTTACCGATGAAATCTCGATAGGTTCGAACAGCTCCTCACCACACCAATTCCAGCACTCCTTCATAACGGGCTGTTCGAAGCCGCCCTCCAGCCAAAGTCAGGCAGTGCCAAAGCACCCTCCCGATGAAATGTCTTCCCAAAGAGTTGAAGGCCCAACACACTTGCTAATGATTTGACTTTTAGAATGAATAGAACTGCCCCGTCTTGTAAAGCGTCTGATAAGCAAGTCCGGCAAGCAAAGATGTAGCACCTCAAGCAAGAGGACTGTGGCAAGTCACTGCGTAAGAAAGAAGACAAGCAGTAAGAAAAACTTTCAAAAAAGCTTCCCAAGTGATTCCACGAGGGACCTCCGCAGCAACTGCACAGATTCCAGAAGAACGAACCGGGCCTCATGCACGTGCAGCGAGCACCAAGCTATGGGCTGGGTATCACCTCGTCCTCCCATCTACCTGGCCGCGGATCAGGAGATGTTGCTTGTCCCAAATTATTTGCAATGCACAAGCGGATCTGCATACGAGAGAAAAGAATGAAGCCCCATCAGAGAAATCACAGAGCCGACGACCCCCTTGGGGCGAGAGTTGGGCAGCCCATGCCATCCAGCTATATAAGATGCGGAAGGTTTAAAATCGCACCTCTGCGCTCTCGATTAATTCAGTGTGCGCTGTCGCCCATGAGGTGAGACTCCGAAAGCACTCTTCCTGCGCGCGCGCACTCTCTCCTCCCACTGAGAGCACTCTTCCTGCGCGCGCGCACTCTCTCCTCCCACTGAGCGCAGCTATCCTTCAGTGGGTGTGGCGAGGAATCGAGAGGACACCGGGCGAATCCCATTGAGCTTCAAGTGATCTTCATCGCAACATACAAGATGTCAGGAAGTGGCGAATGGGGCGTCCCAACCGAGAGAAGAATGTTCATGCAAGAACCTTACGCTGGAGTGGTCGAAAACCAGGATCACGGCCTCCGGTTGACTAGTCCATACTGCCTCGTGGCTTGTCGCACCTTTGTTGATTGTCAAGCTCTGCCAAAGCGATAATCAGAATGCTAAGGATTACCAAAAGCAACGCTGTCGTAACAAAGCAGCGTCTGCGGCTCTCAGTGTGATGTCGGCAAAGGCAGTGCGGGCGTTTGGGGCCTCGCCCGGAGGTTAGCAGCTGTGAGCGATGGGAACGGAGGCAAGCATATTTGTTGAAGGACGATGGAATGAGCTTCACCATACTGCTAGATATTACCTGAACTTCCACGTCCGCCGTGTAGTACTTTGTAGTGAGGCTCCACCTGAAAACAGGGGGGATGACATATATTTGCAAGTCAGACGTCACTTGTGACAAAAATAATATTGTGAAAGTATGGTGTTTCCATCTTCTTGATGCGATAACAAGGTCGCGAGATGCGACTGTAAAGTGCCAACGAAACACGGTAGAGCAGAATAGGGGCTTTGGTGTCAGGCCACGCGAGCAACCCTCGGAATGAGGAGTACTCAGCACTTGTTATTTTCTCAATGGTATTGTCCATGATAATACCTTTTGGTCGTCGCTGAGATCTCCTCTCGCACCAGCTCTGTGCCTTCATTTATTAGTTCTGTGGAAGTTTAGGGCCACACAGTTAATTTAGTAGAACTTTCCTGCAAATACATTCAGTTACAGAGTGACACTCGTGAAAATACATACACACGCGAAATGTTCAAACTTTAGCTTGCGTATGATATTCCATAGCACACCCTGTCATGATTGAGATCTTCCCCGCTTCGCAGAATTGATCTATACGGATAAAACTCCACACTGATCGTAAAATGCGACTTACGTACGATGGCTTTGCAAGGAAAATGGGCGCTGAAAACTTTCGTTCTGAGGTATGCCATTCAGGAAGCACCTCGTGGGTATGAGGAAACGAACTGTTCAACAGAAAGGGAGGAATACAACACGAGTTTGACTTACTGGCAACAAACTTGCAAGTGTCCACTTCATTAAAGCCGACAACTGCAATTTGAGGGAGATTCATCGAGATATACCAATATTGCGCACAGATCTTCAGGTATTTTTTGATTTAGCTCACTTCTGAAGCTACGAATTCATTTTCGCTCACTCTGTGGTACTCTAGTGGTCAGACGAGAGAACTCGGCTGCTTACAACTCATCTCTTCACCTGCAGGCTGCACATTTACTTGTGACCTCAAACCTGAGCAAAACAATTCATACACCGATCCGATTTATTATCTCTATCGTATGACGGTCCACCCCAGTAGTATACGTTCCGCTGGTCGATGTTAAATTGCTCAGATGAAGATTTCCTCGCGGCTAAGGATATAGAGTGGGGTACGGCACCCCGGAAAACTGGTCTCGGAATTGGATTTGGACCATTGGATCGACCGCTACGAGCGTTGACCGTTCCGTTGACTTTTACTATTTAGACCTAATTTTTCCAGCAAAATGATGATTCCTGCGCAGGCATCTGTGGAAGAAGTCTTCACTCACTGAGAGCATATATGAGCTAGGGATATATATCCCTTACATATATATGCTCCCAGTGCGTATGGAGGTTGAGTTTAGCGCGATTCGGGTGTGATCCCGTACTTCCGGCTCAAGGAATAGTACGGGTTCACACATTGAGTCATGCAATTTTGCTAAGAAAGTGGGTGCGACGTACACAAGTTGCGCAGTATCAATTTCTTGAAGGTGCTGCAACTTAACGTACGTTCGTATGCCTTGCCATCTATGCGGATGGTTGCCGATACCGGCTTGTGCCCGCTTTGAGCACAAGCCGGGATCGTCGCGTTCACGCACGTAGACACCGTGCGGGCTCATCTTATGATAAATTTTACCTTAAAACAGACCCCAAGGAACAATAAACCGAGGGCAATCAAGGGCAATCAAACGCCTAAGACCGATGAAAAATTTTCAGGGAGGAGCCTCAAAACCGGAAAACCCCTCTTGGAAAATCGCGTTCAGATCTTCACGTAGCGAACCTCAGAGTTTCCAGGCACGCACAAACCTCATGTTCGCATGTTCAGGAACATGTTCTAATATACAAAAATGTTCAAGATAGAATAACATATCCGTGATATATCCTTGAAAAAGGTGCTGAACAGCACCGTTCAAGCAAGTTTGCAGAGCGCTTCTGGAGCTGCGCAAGGTTTTCAGGCCTAAATCTGAGTTTCGAGATCGCGAATTTCATCGCGTTCGATCGGAAAACCCGACCAACGGAATGTATACTCCGCCTTGCGTTGGGTGTTTGGGATGGGGCCCCATCCCCTCGCATGGGGGCTGTCGCAAGTCCCTCCCGTCGGAACTCGGGACTCCAGCCGACGCGAGCGCTATCTCAATTCTCATCTCACACTAGACTTAAGACTCTCACGAGACATTATAGATTATTCTGATTATCACACTAGACACTTTATACGACTTTCACTTAGGTTTTTATTTACTGTGACAACTGACACCCTCCCGTCCGATTGGATTCCACGACCACCCCTCCTGCCTCCTCCTCGGTCCTCACTAGAGGTGTGGGGTAAGGTTAGCGTCACGGTAAGGTTATCGTGACCTTACCGTAATGGTAAGGTTATACATTACCGTCGAATTCCCCCCCAAAATGACGGTAATGTAAGGTCGACCTTACCGTCGACCTTACGGTAACCTTACCGTAAATAGTAACCTTACCCCGCCTCCAGATCGCTTCATCGTATCGATTTATGCTGGAACAGTCACACCGCTTGCTTTGTGACTCTTCCTATAGTAGTGTGTATGACTGTCACCCGAACCCGAACCCTAACTGTTTATGCCCGTTATATCGGGTTAACTTATCAACTTTATTACATTCTGAGAAAACCTTCACTGAGTGAATATATCCCGAGTCCTAGGGGTATATCCAACAGGTTTGAAGAAAGTCGTTTGATTGTTGCACAGCTTCTGTTTCTGTCATGGCTTCACTTCTCGAGATGTCAACTGTATGCGGGTCAGTGTTTAAGGTGGTGGTGGTGTTTAACAGAAACACGTCTCGCCTATTTTTGGTGTGTTGCCTACAGATTCTTGAAAGTTTTTTAAGGAGAGGTTTAATCTTGCCACGGGGAACACCTATCGTGTTGAGGACAGTACCGAAAAGAGGAGGGAGGTACACCATGAGTGTAAGTGCTTTGGGCCATTTCACGGTGCTAATGAAGGGCTTAGAAGCTGCATTGGTGATTGTCGTATCATGGTGACCGCCATAATAATGCTCAGCACCATTCTGATGATAGGGGGGGTCTTGAGTGGGCCATGGGCACAACGAAGAAGGGAGTACGTTGTCCCTTTCGTTCAGAACTTCATTCCAAATATCAGGGCTAACTCCGGTGTATTCTAGTCTCCTCTCCGTGACTCTGGACTTAGGAAGGACATTGAGGAACCATCTAGCAATCTTTTTCTGTGTAGGCCTCCAGTCAAAGGCTGGTTGAGTATCGCTGGGTGCACTGTCTATAGCTATGATAACGACATCCGAAAAATCATCCTTATAGCATCCGCCACCTGGGAGAACGTAGGGGTCATCACCCGTCCAATAACCATGTGGGATAAATGGAATAGTGTTATGCGGGAATCTGAAAACGAGTTTAAAACCTTTATCAAACCATCTTTTTTGGTTTTTGGGAGACAGTGGAAGAATCCATGTTCCTGAAAATCCGGGTACAGTGTTGGCCGCTTTATGTCCCATTTCCAAGGTAGTCATAACCGCCGAAGATTTGCCCTTATCCTTTCCATCAAAGGGGGGATTTCCGTAAACTATTCTGCCAATGCCTGTTAACGGGTCCACGTAGGCATCCCAAGCGAGGCCATCAAATCAAGTCTAAGGGTGCACCCTGACCCAGGTTTCATTTTCGATGTTCTGTGACACGAAAACAGAATAACTGCCGCGAATCAGACGAATTTATTGTTAGGCATATGGTATACTTTGATGCTAATTTGCGCATTGTTATTGGACATGTTTCCCCCACATATTCTATATCCCTGTCGTGTGTAGGCCTGCTCAAGGAGCGTCCAACGGTATCGAGAAATTCGGGCCGCGGTCGATCGAGACGAAAATTTTGACCGGTCGCATCATGGGTCCATGCATGCAAGTTGGGCTCGTTCGGGTTGTGAAAGGAGTTGCGGCCGACGACGAAACCTTTTGTGTTGCACTGCCTGCTGTATTGTTTTTTATGAGTAATAAGAGAAAATTCTGCGCAGCCGACCCCTTGATTTCCCACGCTTCACACTCGCGCAGAACTCGCGCACAACATTCCTCTCTGAATTCGTACGTGAACAAGGCCTCTATAAAAGATGTGGGGTGAAATCACCTATGTAGTATATGTAGAAAGCGAACTCTATTGACGCGCAACAACACCGTGTTTGCGCCAAGCCGTCGCTTCAGATACGGTATGGAAGATATATGTCAAAGTTGTGATAGGGATATTGCGTGAACAATACAAGCACGGTGCGAAAGAGAGCTATGAGCGAACCTCTGCCAAATAAAGCAGAACGCGGACTGTGAAAATACAGTAAACACTCGATTTTAAGAAAACAGGAATGTTAGGTCAGCCTAGCAACTTTCTTATTTATATAGAGATCTTAAATATGGAGTGTTATGTGTTAAATATTGTGAAGAAATCAAAAAAGCTGGCTACTTTCTTATTGGCGGGTTTTCTTATCACCGAGTGATTACTGTACGCGGAACTCTGCCCCATATCCGAAAAGCCAAGTAGGGCATATGTGTAGTAGATAGTTGATGATGTTTCTGGGCGCGAGTTGGCCAAGTACGATGAGGGGAACTGGACGACTCGCGGAAACATCTTCTACAAGTAGATTCCGCATCGGAGGGAAGTGTTGCGGGTGTTCGTTCCAAGGGACGGTATTGCTGAATATATCAGCGGGACTGTATATTCGGTGAGACAGATAATCAGAATAGATAACCGGTGAGAATACTCAGTCTTCCCGTTATATGTTCGGGGTCTAGGGTTCCGGGACCGGTGACAGTCATACACCCTAACTATAGGAATGACAGTCGGGGCGTCACTTCCAGCACACCACCTAGGGTGGCGACTGGCAAACTAGGTGGTCACGGAACTGAAACAAACACCTACTCAGCTTCGGCGGAAATAAGCATCCTACAGGAGAACCTGTCCTTTCTGGCAGGGTAACTCCTGAAATTAGCAGTCAGTGAGGCATACAGCAGAATACAGATACAGTTAAAACCAGGGAACATATCAACCTCCTATGGCCGGTCTGTGGCCGTACGATGAAGGCTGTGGCCGAGGTTTGGCCGAGGGTGCTTTTGCTTGTTGGCCGAGACGAATTATGTGAAATTTTGAAAAATTTCCCGAAATTGTGCGATTTTTATGATACTGTCATACTTAAAATTAAAATTTTGCGCCTGCGGCGGGCAATTTTAGATTTTGGCCGAGATGGCCGAAACTTGGCCGATGGAAATTTTGAGTGTTGGCCGTACAACATAAAAGTTTGATATGTTCCATGGTTAAAACCCTAAACTAAGCCCATCTTGGGGCAACCTGAACCAACAGCATCACAATCTGGAGGCAGGCTAATCCAATCTCGTCAACTCTAGCCACGTCGAGAGTGCCCGGGAGAGCCGGTGCCACTGTTACAGCGCCCAGGAGAGCCGGTACCACTGTTTGACAAATCATGCGTAGAGCAAAATGAGAAAGTTGAGGATGTGCCGATGTCGTTGTAGTCAGTTGCACCGGGTGCAACCAGTCTGTCTGGCCCGGTGCTGGATTGAAGAAGAAGGTTCATCCCCGGTCCCCCCGCCCCAGGCGGGTGGTGTCAGGGATATGACCGATGACATATGTGTCATACATGTCATACGTGTCATACGTGTCATACCTGGCATACATGGCATACCATGTCATGTCATGTCATGTCATGTCATGGCATGTCATGTCATGTCATGTCATATGTTATAATGACATACAGTCGTCAGTACGGTCGACTATGACATGTACAGTCATACTATCTATCATCCACTCACCATGAGTGACATCTGTCATCGAGAGGCTGATCACAGCATCTCGATGATGAAGCAAGACAGTTCTTGAAGAACAAACTGTTCTGAAGGGACGCGTCTTCGCTTCAAGCATGAATTGAACACCATGCGGGTATCACATGGCTTATTCGATCAGCCGATATTGTTGTTCACCCAATGCCTTCGGGTTCACAACCCAATGGCGGTAACGCTTGAGAAGCGTGGGGGCATTGGCGTATATGAGAGAGCATTGAGCTCGAGCAGCACTTGGATACCAGACTGCACTCATACCCACCAAACTCTTGCGCGTGCTATTGTCGTTCAATAATAGCCGTGCCTTACATATCGCTCGCATAGCGAGCCCTAACAGTGGTATTCTACTCGTCCACGCGACGAACGAGGACACATAAGTGTGCAGTGCAGCAATAGAGATATATTGTATATTGTGTATGTAACAGGTTCGCGGTGTTCGCCCATACATACAGGCGACAGCGATCGCATATATACGACCATATATCGAATAACAACATCCGCTGCAGAATCAACAGCGAACGGAGTGCGCGAGGAATTACCGTCGCTAACGCATTCGCTCGTATAAACATCGACAGAGTATAACAGCGACAAGGTGTGCTTACTGCATGCAGATCGCACACATATGTTGTTATCATTCGCAGGGTTGTACGATATGCGACATACGGACGCGCGAATGATCAAATCGTCATCAGTGTGTATGATCCGTACGCGCGATGGCATTCGTACCATGCGACACATACCGGCGACAGAGATGTTCACCATTCGCGGCGCATACATCAGCGACAGTAATAATTCGCTATTCGCACTAATTGTTCAGTGCAGCGCATCAAAAATTTCGTTATTGCAAATGGTTTGCAAAAATCGCTCGTCTACTCGCATACGATGATTTAGCTTGACAGGATACACGCACACCTGCTATGATTTTGATACGGGCTGATATGCGAGCCCTCAATATATCAATAATATAATAGAAAGCGCGGTGTTATTGGATTGTAGCACACGTGCGAGTTATGAGCGGGATGAGTGCATTGACTTCTGTGAGAAGATGCTGCCTCTAGCACAACGCTGGCTCATCTAAATACCGAATGTCTCCCATCGCATAGATGGTACCGCCATTGGGTTGTGAACCCGAGACATTGGTTGAACGACCAGTATCGTCAGAACGAATAATACGTTCGCCCCATAATACTGCGCATGCTTGTTCCGCACATGCTTGAAGCGAAGATGATTTCTTGTTTGTTACTTCAAGATGTATCTTGCTTTGCCATCTTCGAGTTCGACATACGAACTCTCGATGACAGGTGTCATTCAAGTCTTTCCTTGAATAATGACAGATGATGTGACTTATCATCTGACGACATGTACAGTCATAGTCGACCGTACTAACGACTGTCTGTCATTATAATATATGACATGACTCGACATGACATGACATGGTATGACATGTCTGACAGGTATGACAGGTATGACATGTCTGACACATATGTCACCGGTCATGACCCTGACAGATCTCCCCTCTTAAAAGAGTTGTGACCTCACAACGGGCATACCTTTGTATATGTCTTTGATGATGTCATTGTTGTTGTTGCTTCTGCTGGTACCAGTCTTCTTACACCGATTTGAGGCGTCCCTCATGGTGTTTTTAGGTTATTGGGGGGAACTGAGTCCACTTTAGTCCCTCACCTTAGCATGATGCCTTATAGGCTAATGCCTTACAGTTCTTAGGATGTAGCCCCCTTTGAATTGCGTATCGTATTTCAGAGTGACGTTTCAAGGTTCAATGAATTGCGTTTCGTGATACAGATTGACGCTGGATTACTGATTGATCCACACGTATCGTGCGTCAGAGTGACGATTCAAAGTATCCGAGGTGTACGTTACGGATTATTTGCGCTAGCCGTCGACGCTTTTGCGAACGATGATCCCACGAATTAACAATTTCTCATTAATCGAACGATTCTCGGCCTTATATACACATAACTGATCGTTTGCTGTTCGTTTCCACAGTTATTATATATTGTGCACCCAACCCTTCCTCCCCTCTTGAAGCAACTTCGGAGGTTCACAGGCGGTCATGGTGAGCCCTTTGGATGTTTCCGGAGTTATTTCACCGGGGGCTTGTTTTAATGCAAACAGAGTGGCCCTGCTTAACGGGATTGGACTTATAATCCTTTACCCGGTCTGCTCACTCTTGCATTATTGGTCCAGTACGCACGCTTTGACGAACATCTATCGCGATGAGTGAGAGTGGATTCGCCACGTACTAATGTGAAATTTATTTTAGTTATGTTTGTCAGGCATAACTTAGGATCACAACTCCGTCTACCTCAGTCGATGTCTCCGGTAGCTTCGGATGACTGGCCACAGAATCCGATGACTAACCACGGTCTTGGCAAAGGTAGCATTAGCAATTTTTCACAGATATTGGTACCCGCATATGCGTATCTGTGTAAGGGTATGATTTATACAAGGCTCACTACACCTTAGCAAGGAAGGATCAATTCCTGCTCCTGTCATATCAATTTGATGCAGGGTAAAAATGTTAGGGATGTAACCTTGCAGCTCTCGGGATGCAGCCCTGCAGTTTTTGGGATGCAGCCCTGCAGTTCTTGGGATGCAACCCTGATATATATACGACCGATCGACGAAAACCCTTGGGTACATGTTTCCACGGCCTGATTATTATTCGGTCGGCAATTTATTGGCAAAAGTCATCGGCTATCAGCTTTTGACTCAGAAGCCACAATGGTATAGAAGCTGCGACCTATTGCAACCATATGCGGCAGTTATGCCTTCAGCATACGTAGACAATATGATTATGTGGAACCTATAATCCCACTTAAGTTGCATCATGATAAATTTATCCAGGTGTTAACAAGTGTTCAGGATTTGATAAGGGGTTGACGCCCCACAAGCTAAAGGTCGCTGTCTCATAAGACTCGCCTCAAGTGTGCGGCTTTTAGGATCAGTGTCCCAGCGAGGCACAGGCATGATGCTTCCTTGATCATGGTGGAGCTGGAAATGAGAATGCTCAAGATATCCGAAGACAGGAAGGCTTTTTGTTGGCCAGAGTTGCTGTCTAGATGCTTAACCTCGATGGGGTTGCATTCGGATACAAACTGTGCAACCATGCATGTGACTTATACATTGGTGTATGACTTTGATGAATCGTCTCCTGTCATGAACCTGGAAGGAATGACGGGCAAATAGCTAGAGTGGCGGATTTACTCGTAACTCGGCTTTGCTGTTATGGAATTCGATGCCTGTTGGCACTACTGGCAATCCTTTGCTCAGATGCTTTCCTCAAGACATTGGCAACAACTTGTGTGCCAGCTTCTCTAGATTTGGGGAGAAACCATGGATCAACAATTCATCAATCAAAACACATGTTACCAAGGTTGATTCAACGAATCCTTCAACTCTTGAATTTCGACAATCAGCATCTTAGGTTGTTGACGTCAAAGTGATGGTCGTAAGCTTACAATATAGCTTATTCACATTTGAAAAACCATCATTCTCCTATGTCAGTGCCCTTCATATAATATGATAGAGCCGGAGAAATGTGCATCTATGATTTCTTCATAATGAACTTCATGTGTCAGTAAGTCAAATAAGACTTCATTTGATGCTTCAATCGGCATGATGTACCGTGTCATCAACTTTATGGCTGCTATATACAAAAACTTTTGATAAGATTTTTAATCTTCCAAGCAAAATCACAATGATGTAAAATCAATTTGTGGCAGCTGTATAAAGAATGAATGAATCTATACTTCTTCCCTCCCCTTTAAAAAGAGGTGTATCAACCCAATCAGATGGTGATGGAGAATGTTATTCAATCATTATGTTATGTGAAAATGGTTTGATAGAAAATCAGACTGAGATTACTCATCGAATGCTTTCGAGGTAACAATGTCAATATGAACACCGATTCTCTCTACGTCATACCGGCAATATGCCTGACGTTTTTGAATGTGACAAATGCCAGATGATGTCAAATGTCCAATGTCAATATGCAGTTTTTGGGTTGCAGCCCACATACTTTGTCAGTTTAGGGTCACTATAGTGTGCCCAACTTAGACAATGGTGTGCCCAACTTAGACAATATTTTTGGATACTGATTGTCATGATGAACAACGAAATCAGTGATGGTACCGAAGTTAACTTTGGTATCGAAGCTAATGGAGAGTCAATTAAGAAGTGTCTGTAATGACAACAACTTACTACGAGTTGTATTTTCGTAGTTGATGGATGGTTGACATGTCATTTCATTATGATTAGAACATGGCATTGCCTAGTGATATGTGTATATTCTTCAGCACATGATCACTTATCTCAATGGTGCCCATTTTATTTTGGGCAAACACTATTCAGAGACTTGTTATGATAAAGAAGTATGAATGATGAATGTGTCATTTCAATCCGATAGAATTGTGACTTGTTGATGACTATAAAATTTCTATCACTTTCCAGAATGAGGATGAACTGCACTTGGAAACCAGCTGCAGATTGCGGGTTCAAGTCCCGACATGGCTTTTCAAGACTTCGTGGCCTAATGGACAAGGCAACAAATTTCTAAACATTCCAGAATGAGCTTTCAAAGAGTCTTTATTCCTCAATGAAGCATGCTTGTCTTATGTGCCAAAATGATATGAAACCACAAATATGGTGTCAATCTATATGTGGATGGTTTATACCATTGTATGCTATTCCACAAATAAGTAGCGATGTCAGAATAAAAACTTTGGACAATTGCAACTCAGTACAAACCCGAGTGCATTCAAGTCCACTTGTATGCTCAGAATCTGAATCTAATGTACTTTTTATATGCACAGGATAGAACATATTTTCTATGTGATTCTGAATTCAGGAACTAGAGTCAATGTAAAACTCTTTTCCTATTTCAGACGATGAAACCTTTATTCCCTTAGGTGCAATACCTTATTGTAAGGAATAGTCATTTTCAATACAAGTTTCAATCGATTTTCTCAAATCTGTCACTTTTATGATGATCAGATTGGTCAACTTTACAGCATAACCACTTCCCCTCGCTAAAGAAGATGACTCCCTTCATAGGGCGGTATATTGGCTGTTTTCATTTGACACATGGAAAACATGAATAACTCTTGGAGAATTTCGGGGAAAACATCCTGAATTGGCTGTGCTTGGTTGCTCTATGCCCAAGAATGACCGAAGAGATTGCTTGCCATCTTTTAGCCATATGGCGTAGAGGCTGCTTAACAACGGTTGGGTAAAAAGCTGGATAGCTATGTTAGCCATGTTGGAGGCTGAATAGCCATGATTGCACAGATTCTGTCCTCCATGATGAAAAGACCTTTGAGAATAAATGGTGTCTGATGAATCAATACTTTTGACAACAACTCAACCTTTAGGTATGATGAAGAGCTGATGATCTTTGCTGCAATGCAATTGTTTGATGCGTACTACTGAAATGCCTTGTGATATAATAATCTCACTGCATAGGCTTTGTTCAATGGCGGTATGATCAGATATGTAAGGATCCATGAAGACAAGATGGTTGTATGGCTCATTCAGCAGGCATGATTACCTCAAAGAGATGCCAATACATGGATACATTTCAAGACATAAGGGCAATAGACTTATTATGTAGCCTTCAAAGGCAGCTAGTATTTATGCTGCATTGGTCAGCTCAGTGGCTTTGACCTTTCTAGGTGTTGTACTCGGGCCGTAGCCTGCATATTGCATTGAGTAATCTTGACACCTTTAATGATCCAATCAGATGATATGTATGAAATATCAAGAATGGTTGCCCTTTTCAATGATCATCGGTGGCAGAGGCTATAGTGCTTGCACCGTGTCAATATACAATTCTAGTTTGGATACATGCTAGACCAGAGGTATACAATCTAGGTCTTCAAAATCAAGCTCATATGTATGTCATGGCTGATGACCTTAGAAATGTTTGATACATATATGTGTCAACTTCATGGAGTTCTGCATGGTTTGACGGTATATAGTCAGGCTTACCAAAACAAAAACGATGATGCAACTTAATTGTTTTATTTTATTATTTGTCTTTATTATTTATTTGGTTTTTAGTTGTATTTTTAGCTTATCATCTTCCCCCCTCAAGGAAGTGTATTGCTAGGCGGTTGTCAAGCGCCGTTTAAATACAACAGAGGTCCGACCTCTATGTGATGACGTGATAGCTTACTACGAAGCTGGATAGCAGTTCTCGGGATGCAGCCCATTGCACCGAAGGTGCATTGCAGTCGTTGGGATGCAGCCCGAATTCACGTCATCAGCGTGGGTCATATAGTGCCCAAGCATGTGCTGTATATATACAACACTACCCTCCAGCGGCGAAGTGGTTTGCTATTACCATCATCGTATGCTGTGGGATATCAGATATGTGATTAGAGAGCATGGTAATATATGTACCATGTTTGTCAATATCGGAGAGACTGTGTTTTCTTTAAAATCCTCATGACTATATGTGTAATGGTGTTGTACTGATGTCACACCTTCTCTCTGAGTGATTTATTGATTTTAGATGTGATGTCGTGGCAGTCAACCTTGTCCGCTTGTACCGGAGGTTGTATGAATTGTGTCCACGTCATTGGCACGAGTCATATTGTGTCCATGCATACGCGATCTCAGCGCAGGTCACAATACAGTGCCCGAGCATACGCGATTTTAGCGTAGGTCACATTGTGCCTCTTATTTATTACATCTGAGAATATCTGTTACTCATCTTTGTGAGTCTAGACAACATTGTGCTGATTGCAATGCTTTCTCTGGTGACTTATATATCACAGATTATACCAAATGTGGTGATCAGTCCAGTGCAATATTTTGTCACCGGAATGTACAGGGATTGTAAATGATTGCAATCCAGCCGGAGGAACAATTTCAACAGCTTTTCTGTACTAATGAATTCATCGGAGTTATACTCATTTCGACGATTCAAAACCCATGTCATTTGTAATGATGACAACTCATGTAAATATATAGGGTTTTTATCAGAATGCTTTTATGTGATGTCAACATATTATGAACAATTCACTTGCATCTTAGGACAAAGGAGTTACGCTTAGAAGGTCTTGCATGGTGGTCTCCCAACAGTTATCAGCTGTTATTCGGGTGCCACATTCTGCCTTCAGCACTGGGACTATATCAACCAGTCTTACAGCGATGCACTTGTCCTTCCCACATGGTGGGTTTAACGTTGTACAGATTTCAACGTTATTTGTGGATGCAGTGATTTTATCAAAAGCAATCCATCAGAAATCACCAGATCGGAATATAAAATGGATATGTGTGTGATCCTATCCACCTTCTTCCCTCCTTGAGGAAGTGTGAACACATAGGCAGGTCAGTTGCCTATATACCTTATAGCTTATAGCTTGCAGTCCTTGTAGGAAGCAGCTTGTACAGTTTTAGGGTTGTTGCCCAACAGTTCTTGGGTTGTTGCCCAAAATATTATCATGTCTGTGCTGATTACAGCATGATATATATATGCCAAACACGAAGTGTATCCAATATTTAGGTGGCCGATTTAGGGCATGTTACGTTACAGTGTCCCATATCCCCAACATTGTGTTTAGGGTGTTACTTGGTATCAGTAACCCTAAAATAAGTAAAATTAAAGCAGTATAAATATTTTGCAAACGTTTTTAAGCAAAATGCATTTAATGTCACACTGAATGTTACGTGATTTGCAGGAGGTATGTTACACCCCTGACACACACATTTAATTTTAGGGGTGTTACAGGGTGTTACAAGTGCTGCATAAATCAGGGAATATTTGTTGATAGCTGAATAATCAGATCAGCAAAAAAAATCAACCCGAATTTTTCATTTTGAAATCAAACGTGTGAACTTTTCACGCATTTCGTTACAGCCAATATGTACACCCCTATATATTCCACACCTGCTATCTAGGGTGTTACACGAGATATGACTATGGCCGTCATGATTTTCTGATACCTTAATAGGTATAAAATCATAATATCAAATAAAATAGGGTCGAATTTTCAATTTTCAAATCTATCGCAAACGAATTTCACCCATTTTGGCCGTTTTTCGGCTTATTTATTGTTTTCCATAGTAATATATCTTTGTGTGTGTGTAAGCTGCAAAGTACAGAAGTACTGCAACTCACTTCACCTTTGCACATGACAATTTTCATGGCATAAAAGTGAATATTCCTGTATGTCAACATCTGTGGTTGATCATATCTGTGGGTTTTACTGATTTGAAACCCATGGAAGTAAATGCACTCCCTGATGATATTTAGGTATACCAACTATAAGCGGATTATCCACTTTAGTAATAACTTATCAACCTATGATATGTTTGAGCATATGACTGTGCTCTAAGAGTATATCAAAATGATATCTCTAAATTTCAAACATATCTGGACATAGCTTGATTATAATCAAAGCAGTTTAGCACAACACATATATATGTGTGTGTATGTCCACAACAACCTATGTCAGCTCAATATATGTATGTACTGATCTGGTTAGGTACATGTTTTTGTGCTGATCAATACTGAGTCATTTGTCAGAATGCAGTATAGTGGTTGTTGTTGCTCCAGCGATGTGTGAGAGTGAATGGACTGTGCTCAACAGTTACCAGCTGTTGTAATGAGCACAGTATTCTGCCATCTGCCTTCGGGTCTGGAGATAACTCCATCCAGCCCTACAGCATGTTGTCTTATCCTGCTCCCATATGTATCGCCATCTCTGACATTCCACACGCACATGTGTTTGTGGAATGGTATCCATATTATCATGCACATAATAGACATTATAGTTGATCAATTCACTCTGAGTCAGTGAATGTCAATATATACAGTAAATGTCAGTGTGTGTGCAATGTGTAGTACTGCTGATTATTACTTTTGCCAGTGTGTGTGTGTTCACTGTACACACTTACAGGAAGATAACTTCTGGTATTACAATATTCCCAGATAATTTTCATGCAGGATGGTAATCAGCATACCATGTACTGAAGAATGAATCTAGCATGATATATGTCAGGTTAGAAGTTATTGTAATCCTGAAATAATCTCATTCACAATAATGAGTTGCTGGTTGATTTTACATGTAGCTCTGGTGAGTATTCCATCCAGTAATCCATCATAGAACGTGCATGTGATCCGAAGAGCATCTCGGCTCCACCGGGACATGACGAGCTAGTTATGATGTTAAGACTACTTTCAGGCACCTTATGCTAACATGGTTCTAATATAACTTAGCATGCACTGCAAACACTAGAACAAGGTATTCGCTTAAGTTTTCTTAAGTTTGCTTAACTTTTCTTAAGTTTTCTTATCTTTTCTTAAGTCCATGAAAATTATACCGCGTGTCATGTTTTATACAATTCGGTCATCAGCTGGCCTTCAGAATGCCCGTGGACATCGATGTAACACCGAGCGAGGACGCGAGCGAGTACGTCAGAGCAAAAGATAAGAAAAGTCGAGTGAAAACCGTGTCCTGCTGGTGGGTGGCGGGGGACTCGAATAATTATACACAATAAAGTTAAGCCAAAACCGTGTTCAGGTGACTGAAGAAATTATAATTTGGGTGGCGGGGGGCTCAAAGTAATTATACACAAGATATGATAGTCAGATAGATGTCATTCCCGACGACGAGAGCTCGCGCCTAGGGCAAGGAAGAGAAATTATAGGGGGTACGTGAACGTACAGGTGGGGAAAAAATAAACCCCCCCCTGAGTATCCATCATCCGCATCATCATCATGTGAAGAGTGAGAGACCCGCGGCAAATAGAGGCGGCCAAGGGGGAGGAGGGAGGTTTGTTACCACTGAGCTCCACCCCGGGCCCCAATTTGAGACAGATAGCCTACATTCTGACTTCATTTTTGGCACTGTTAAGAATTCGTGAATTTCGTCAATGACACAGTGTTAAGAGCGACTGAATTATATACCTCTGGGGGCTCTGCCCAGACTCCGTTTCTCTGATGACCACAATTTTATTATTATTAACGCCGTGTGAAGTCATACGTTGCCATTTATGCATGAACTGCATGTAATGTGGGGGCTACCGCTGAGGCTCCACGCCCCAGACCCCCTTCATTATTCACTGTGATGACCTGGGTTAAATATAATTCAAAATTTAATTATTACCGCACTGTGAAGTCATACCTTGTCATTCATGGATGTTATTTATATTTATATTTAATTTTATTTATACTGTCGGCTGTCGTGTCGTGTCGTGTCGTGTCGTGTCGTGTCGTGTCGTGTCGTGTCGTGTCATTGTCGTGTCATTATTATTACAGTGACACACTGAGTCGTGTGTCACAGCTCACTGTGTCGTGTGTCACAGCTCTACTCTGTGTCGTGTACAGCGTACATTGTACAGCCTGCGATTCTGGCTTCATTTTTTCGCACTGTTAAGAGCCACTGAATTTTCGGAATCCGTTCACACATTTCTCAGATTTGAAGAATGAAGACGTAAAAAAAACTGAGACAGAAATCGTGTACAGCGTACAGTGACACAGTGTTAAGAGCCACTGAATTATATTTCCCGATTTTTCAAAAGAGGGGGATCTTCGATTCCATCTCCGATTTTTTCCCCAATATTCGAGGCGACATGGAGGGTGCGACGATGCGCCAATCAGAAACTGGGATCCATCCGTGAAGATTCAAAATTTCACTTCGGAGTTTTGGCTGAGCAGCACACGCGCCGCAAGTCAAAGTCAAGCTTCTCTTTACCATTAAAGTGTTTTCTTTTGTTGCACAGACCTTTCGCTGGCGCTAAAACGGGGTTTCTGACAACATATCCGACTTGACGAGCTTGTTTGTCGCGGAAAATTACACCGAACTCGTGCATCATTTATCTTCTTTGGATAATTTCTCCGAAAACTGCGACTTTGCTTTTCAACCCTATGATTTGTCGATAGAATTTTGCAGCCGTTGCAATTGTGGTGACACTAGCTCATTTAGAGCACCAAAACTTGTTTTGGGGGTCTCGGTTAAAGTCCGAGGTGTCACATAATTGTGGTACGCTTCTCATTCACCTCTCGTTCACTCTCATTTCCTTACATTTCACTGACGGACAGACCTTTCGCTGGCGGCGAAACGGCTTTCCGGACGACCTTTTTGACCTGACAGGTGTTTTCCTCGCGGAAAACCACCCTAATTTGATCATGTCTTGACCTGTTTGTGACATTTTTCCCGAAAGATGCAAAAATCCCTCATGACCCTAAGTTGTAGAGGACAAATTCTGCAGCCACGCCAGAATTGGTGACACTAGCTCAATTAGAGCGCCAAACCTTGGTTTGGAGGTCTCGGTTAAAGTCCGAGGTGTCACATAGCTATGGTAAGCCTTCGTTCTTTGTACTTCTTTGTATTTCTTTTGCATGGCATCAAGAGAGATCGAGAGAGAGAAAAGACTTTGAGGCACTAGCTCAACAAGAGCGCCGAGCCTTTTGGCTTGGAGATCTCGGTTTGATTCCGAGGTGCCTTTATTAGCTTTTACCTTGTTACCTTGTGCTTGGGAACGATTTTTGTTGTAACATTTTGCGTGGCCTTGACTAAAACTTCAAGCAAGTTGAATCGTGGCACTAGCTCAACAAGAGCGTCAAGCCTTTTGGCTTGGAGATCTCGGTTTTGACTCCGAGGTGCCACACAAAGAAGTTAATTGTCATCATACTAGTTATTCTTCATCTCTAACCTTGTGCTTGGGAAAAACTTCTTATGATAACATATTGCATGGCCTTGATTGAACTTGCAAGCAATTTAAATCGTGGCACTAGCTCAACAAGAGCCCAAGCGCGGAGCCCATTGAGGGCGAAGCACCGAAGCTTGGAGATCTCGGTCAAAATCCGAGGTGCCACACCCTCTTGGCTGCGATGTGGAGATAGCTCTCCGGACACGCGCCAAGTAGGTTAGGGGGTGGGTGGACCTACTTTATGTGACTGACGGATGCTATTATGACTGTTTGGCAGGCCCACCCATTCTTTGCTGGGTGTTGGGACACCTTACACTTTGTGGCAAGTGCCTTCGTGCCGAAAGTCGAGGGTGAACTCGATACGCAATACTTCGAGCAATGCAATGAGGTGCGTTCAACATCTCTTCTGACCTTACTTTTCCTTAGAATAGGAGACACGTCGAGGG
>LGRX02012550.1:0-22304 GCA_001247695.2 Cymbomonas tetramitiformis
CCCCCCAAAAGAAAGCTGGCTGGTTTCTTATCGCCGGGTTTTCTTAAAGGTGAGTGATTACTGTACACTGCCATATGATGTGTGCAATGCATGTCGATTCATGTATACAGTACACTTTTATAATGTGCATTTAGTATGCGCCTGTCGATTATGAAAGCACACTGTACTATACAATCATCACTGTGAATCATGTGCCATTTGGAAGTATATAACGTGCGCTGCAACATGATGATGCAGTTTGGCCATAATCACGCTGATGCTGATGTTCTCGGTATAATATACGGTCGTACAATACGACAGCACGCATCATTCATGTGTGCGCATGTACTGTGTTTCTCGCGCTTCTCTATTCTCGTTGCGAATGACGAGTATCGTTGATGCTCATATTTTGCACGCGCGCCTTGTTCCTGCATATTGTACAATGATTCGCGCGTTGCGCATCTGTACAGTTTATCACAGGACATGTGTGCGATGTGCGTATGAGCACACCTCGTCATCGCTGTCGGTCGCTGATATACTGTGTATATTCAATCAAGCGCTTATGCTCCGCAGCTGCAATGGAATGTTAGCAAGTATGGTCGCTGATGCGATTATCAATATGCGATATATTCGAACGTCACTGCGCCTTATACACTGTATCAGAAACACGTATACGCTGCTTGCACTCGGGTCTGTTCTCGGCGTGGACGATTCGTTAGAATACCACTGTCACGGTCCTGTATGGACCAGATGTTTAGCACGGCTATTATTGAACGATAACAACAACGTGCGAGTATATGGTGGGTGTATGAGTGCAGCAGTCTGGTGACCAAAAGTGCTTGCTTGAGCTCAATGCTCCTCATATACTCTAGTACTCTCACGTATCTCATGCGTTACCACCATCGAGTTGTGAACTCGAGAGCACTAGGTGAACTTGACGCATCGGCCAGACAATATAACCATCGATGCTCGCATGCTGTTCAGTGCATGCTTGAAGCGAAGACGCGTCTTGACATAACACTTCAGTTCTTGCTGGAATCTGTATAGGCAGCCCTGACAGGCACGCCCCTATGACAGACCCCTAGGACCAACACTGGACTGCTGACTGATCTACAGGTTCGTGCTGTGACACACGTTGTGTCACAGGTAGGCTAGTATCCGAGACCGTTGCGAGACCGTTCCGGGTATATCTAGCTTAGGGTTTATTTATCTTATCACAGTTTATCCACACAGTTCGGGACCCTCTGATATCTAGTGAACTAGGATATTCCGGTAGGTCGTGGCCCCATCCACGCTTTATTCCACTTGCTAGTATGGCCATGATTGGCTAAACGGCCGCTCGGAGAGGTGGTGCGCGTTTGCGCGTTTGGGCATCAGTAGGAATTATGAGATGAGCAGCTTGCGGTGAGCGGGTTTGAGCCGCAGCTATGGGGTACCGGCTTGGATCGGGTTTCGTCGTCGCAATGTTCATTCACAGTGTTCTGCACGCTCTGATCCCGCTTGCTACCGAATTTTGGGCTGGTGACCTTGGCACCTTTGACTTCGACGACGTCTTCCTTTGCCCCTCGCTTGCATGGCTCGACCGTTCCGTCCGTATCTGTGACGTCGCATTTTCCCAGCGGCCCTACCCAAACGTGCTGCAACGTACCGCCTCCCCTCAGGCTTTTCTAGAGATGGGAATTACTACGAGATCCAAGAAGTCCCTCACGAGGGACAGCGACATCGACGCCTCTCTGAGGTTGATCGACGGGGTACGGAACACACCAACGGCGGCTACGCCTTCTGTTTCTACCCCCAAACCTGCATCGAACGAAGACGCGGACGTGGCCGTCAGACGTTACCTGCAGGAGCAGTCCAAGCTCGTCGACGAGATCTACAAGACGCGACTACATCGAGCTTGGGCCAAGAGTATCCGTGAGGATATTCTTGGCGACAAGAAACATCGTTTTCGCGGTACGGACGACGCTGGCCTTCCTCCACCTGGTGGTGCAGCTGCGTACGGAGTTTCAGTCGGCTGGTCTGGAGCTACGTGCCTTTGACCTCGACGACCCTCTGGCACCCGTGGTCAACAGGGTGAATGGGCTTCTCTACGACGTTCTTGCCCTGGTGATTGAGAAGCACAGCAACGCGTTCGTCTGGCTGACTGGTACCGATTCTTCGACTGACCGAGATGGACGGCGAGCCCTTGTCGACATCATCAAGGGTTGTGTTCCGGTGGCGCTACGAGAGTCGCAGCCGAGGAGGAGCACGCCGCGTTGCGTTATCGACCACATCCCCGTTGGCCATCCGGTGATCCGGCGGTTTCTCGAATTAAACGAACATGTTAACATATATAATCTATGTTAATAGCGTATAAGGGGTTTAGACGTATGGGGAATCGATCTATGATGTCAGTTTGACGAGATTTGGATGCTATTCGCATCAAAATGAGAAAAAAAACCAATTTTCAGAAAGTGCAGACAGAATACCCATGTGCCGGGTTCCGACACACGTCACTATCATATGCCATACAAGTATGTTCCGAGGGGTTTAAACGTATGGGGAATCGATCTATGATGTCGGTTGGACGAGATTTGGATGTCATTTGCATAAAAATGAGCAAAAATCAGTTTTCAGAAAGTGCAGACAGAATACCCATGTGTCGGGATCCAACACACGACACCATCATATGCCATATAAGTATGTTCCTAGTGGTTTAGTAGTATGAAAAATCGATCTATGATGTCAATTGGACGAGATTTGGATGCTATTCGCATGAAAATGAGCAAAAACCAATTTTCAGAAAGTGCAGACAGAATACCCATGTGTCGGGATCCATCACACGACACTATCATATGCCATATCAGTATGTTCCTAGGGGCTTAGACGTATGGGGAATCGATCTATGATGTCGGTTAGACGAGATTTGGATGTTATTTGCAATTAAAATGAGCAAAAACCAATTTTCAGAAAGTGCAGCCATGATACCAATACGATGGGATACGACACGCATGGCACTATCATATGCCATATCGGTACATACTGTATAAATAACCTCAAGTGATACCAAAGTGATGGGATTTGGTCATGCGTATCTATCAATATAGTCATCCTATTAACACGCACCCTTCAACTTTAAATTATGCCAATGCTAGCTTCGATCGCTTCTTCGTCAACCAAATCCAGAGTGTAAGTTTTGCCCTCTGTGGTCTTCCTCTTATTCGCACTTCTGCGGGTTGCGGACTCTAGGGTCATCGCAAATCCCCAATGCCGGATGATGTCCACTGAGCACACCACGAATGGAAAGCCAATCCATTCAGTAACCTTCCCCTTCTTCTTGGACCATTCGATGTCCAAAAGGCTCCATGCTCCACCTCGGATAGGCTGATACCAAAAACCGATCAGGACCTTGTCTCCCACGGCGAAATGATGCCATGGCCCACTCATGGTGTCATCGCACACCGCAGTGTTGATGAAGCCCCCCGCACCATCCGGCACCAAGCCACGATGATCTGTATCCGCTTGAATCTCAAAGGGAGGCTCACTTGCTCGGATGATGAAGAACAAGTCATCGCCCACACCAATAACAGACAGGTTGTCCCCTGCCCGCACATGCATGTAGCCCTCATCCACTAAGACATCCTGTCGAAGGCGCTCCAATAGTCGGGTGTGGCGGGCGCCTGCCTCAGTCAACGTTGAGATCTCATGCTCTTCCCATGGCCCACAAGTGTCCATGTGCAAGCAGTCCTCATACTCTTGCCGCTTGCACGAAGAGCACCCGCATGCAAACCTCCGCTTCAACACCTTGCCCGGTTGGCCACTCGGCCGGATCGCATGCAACCTCAAGGTGCCCTCGACTGCATTGCCCGCCAGAACCACATTGGTGGCCTCGATGTGGTGTGGAGTTAAGCAAAAGAAGAAGCGCTCGTTCACGACCCGTTTCGCATCATTCACCACTGACCCAGTCGCCACGGGGCGCTTAAACTTCGCCTCTCCAAAGGCCACAGCACTAGCGGCATCGAAAATCCGCATCCCACCAAGCCTTCCGCCTTTCCACTTCAGCAACTCACGACGCATCGCTGCTTTAAACTGACCCCCGGCCGAATCATGCTTCCATTTGAAGCGTGCCGTGCCCCCGTATGCCCAACATATCTTGATCCCATGCTTGGCTTGCAACAAGGTCATTCCCAAAAACGCATGCCTACATTTGAATTGGGAGAGGCAACCATCGCTATTCCCGACGAAGACAACAAATGTCACTTGCCTCGCCTGTAAGTCTTTAAATATCTCCTCTAGTGCGGCTTGCACGCCGGCCCAACTTGCCTTTGTGCTCCAACCATCAGAAACAAAGAAATACTCCTCCTCGATGATGTGTGGGTCATCCTCCGTGCTTGCAAAGCCGTCCACATGCAGCTCCGCATGCCGCCGGATCACAAACACCAAGATCACACATAGCAAGACCCCCTCTCAGCACTGCAAGGGGCAGGAACCTGCAGCACCGCATGTTGCGCTCGCGTCCCATGGGACATGCGCCCCGTACCCCCTCCCCTAAATGGCCGCCACAGGAGCATCCGATATGCGAATCCACTTCTGAAAAGTGCTGTGAGCTCATGGTCCCATGCCAATGTTGAATGTGTGCAGCCGGTCACACATAGCAAGACCCTCCTTGAACACTGCAAGGGGCAGGAACCCTGCAGCACCGCATGCTGCGCTCGCCTCCCATGCGACATGCGCCCCGTACCCCCTCCCCTAAATGGCCGCCACAGGAGCATCCGATATGCGAATCCACTTCTGAAAAGTGCTGTGAGCTCATGGTCCCATGCCAATGTTGAATGTGTGCAGCCGGTTACACATAGCAAGACCCCCTCTCAGCACTGCAAGCGGCAGGAACCTGCAGCACCGCATGCTGCGCTCGCCTCCCATGTGACATGCGCCCCGTACCCCCTACCCTAAATGGCCGCCATAGGAGCATCCGATATGCGAATCCACTTCTGAAAAGTGTTGCGAGCTCATGGTCTCATGCCAATGTTGAATGTGTGCAGCCGGTCACACATAGCAAGACCCCCTCTCAGCACTGCAAGGGGCAGGAACCCTGTAGCACCGCATGCTGCGCTCGCCTCCCATGTGACATGCGCCCCGTACCCCCTACCCTAAATGGCCGCCATAAGAGCATCCGATATGCGAATCCACTTCTGAAAAGTGCTGTGAGCTCATGGTCCCATGCCAATGTTGAATGTGTGCAGCCGGTTACACATAGCAAGACCCCCTTACAGCACTGCAAGGGGCAGGAACCTGCAGCACCGCATGCTGCGCTCGCCTCCCATGTGACATGCGCCCCGTACCCCCTACCCTAAATGGCCGCCACAGGAGCGTCCGATATGAGAATCCACTTCTGAAAAGTGCTGTGAGCTCATGGTCCCATGCCGATGTTGAATGTGTGCAGCCGGTCACACATATTGAGACTCTCGCTCAACACATAAGGGCATCAAGGGACTGGCACTCATTTAGGGTTTATGCATTTTTCAAGGTAGGGAAGCAGCATCACCTTAGCTGGAGCTATCAACGGGTGCTTCAGCACGCCCTCGAGCAAGTTCCCCATCATGGTTGGAGAGTTCTTCCCTTTCTTGGCTATGTCCATTGCGAGAGCTCTGACTTGTTCACGTGCTGTGCGCTCTGGTACATCTGGTACATCCTGACCGGTGATCTTCATAGGCTTGGTACGTGTGGACCTCCTACTATTTGAAACACTTTCATACGAAAGAGTTCGCACAGTATTGGAGCTGGCCATACATGCTTCCAACTCCACTTCATCTTCGTGGGCACGTTTCCTTCTATCTCTAAGGGCTTGTTGATTATCCCGCCGGATTACTAACGCGTGCTCAGCTCGTTCATCATCCCCCGCCGCTGCTCTTTCTAATCGCCCTTTTGCATGCTTCCAGGTAGCAGTGCTACCAAGTGACTCGTGGGTGGCATTGTTCGGAGTGGCACCAGTGCTCGGAGTGGGTGCGATGGCAGGGCTTGGCGGCTCAGTGATGTGTGGTGTGAGTGTGGTCGCCATTGGTGCCGCCATTTCGGAAGGCCGTTCACACACAGCTTTCCGTTTTTTGGCTTCACGCTGTTTTTGTTTTCGAAGCCGCTCTTTCTCCCGCCTTGTGGCAAGATGATTTGCGATCTCACTATCTTCGCAAATAGCGATAGCACTGCTGTGTGGTGGCGATGCCGTCTCCGAGACTGTGGCGAGATTGCGAGTCACCTCACTATCGTTGCGAATAGCAAGAGCACT
Source organism: Cymbomonas tetramitiformis (assembly GCA_001247695.2). Lineage (NCBI taxonomy): Eukaryota > Viridiplantae > Chlorophyta > Pyramimonadophyceae > Pyramimonadales > Pyramimonadaceae > Cymbomonas > Cymbomonas tetramitiformis. The sequence continues at coordinate 6,242 of LGRX02012550.1, forward strand.
GTTGTGCTCCTGCGATTCCATCCCCAACCAATCACGCAGCCCCTTCCAGCCGATACCACCATATCCACGTGGCGGAGCCATGTGCGGACACCCGGGAATGTTGTTTGGACGGGCACCAGATGCGCTCCACCGCAGCCAATCTGCTTGAGTCCGCAACCCAAGAGCCCTGACTATGGCTCTAGCATCCTCAAAAGGGAGGGCGTCTTCAAAGTACTTGCGAGCCATAAATTCAAGGCTTGAGATGCCCAAATATAGGCAGTGTCGTATCCTAGAAGCAGTCTTGGTTCCTGCGACAACACGTTGCACAGTTAATGGACACTAGAACAACGTATGCAAGGATATGGGCAAGTATTCCAACGACACAAGTATACATTACATTAGCAATTATAATATCAGATCGCACCTCAAATAGCGTGTTTCTTTCGCCAATGATAGCAGCGGAATCGTGGATAGTCGACGTTCCTGCCAAGACAGCAACAAAACCATTATTTGATGCGAGCTGGTAGCGGGTCTAATGCAGTGAATAATATAAACGAAGTATCTGAAAAAAAGATTAAACGGAATCTGGATGCAAAGATACCGCAAACCGCACACGAATGTGTGGCACAGTGCGTGAAGACTACCTCTGAAAGTTACAAGCAACCGCACTGTGAGACTCACCTTGAACAAGAGGACAAGGAACCCATAAAGTGCGCCATTGATCGCGGGATTTACCTAGTCAAACTTCTGGTAGTGTCAAAATTTTCATCGACTCTCCTGGTGCTCCTATGCGGGCAAGTGAGGGCTATTCTCTCATGTCCTTGCCATGTCCTATGTGCCTGCGAACTCGGTTTCCCCGTCCGCTAAGGGGAAGACCACTATAAGGCAGGTGGGACAAGGTGGGACAGGATGGGACAAGCAAAAAAGCAGTCTATTTTGTGCCCGAAAATACTATTTTTCACCATCTTGGCCCATCTGAAGCCACCGACATAGTTTTTTGAGCCAGTTTAATATTTGGAAACGGTCTGTGTCGTCATTCGCACCGGAAAATGTGTCATCCGTCGAATCCGCGTAGTACACCGTAGTATGGCTGGATGGCCAACGGGGATGTGGTCTATCCCGCAAACGTTGACCCGCAGCCGATCTTGGCTAAGGAGCAACGTTTGGTGCGGGATAACCGAGCTTCCGACTGGACACCGACCGAGGCCACGAGGAAGTTATCCCTCTACACCCGACTCGACCCCGTGTTCTACGCTGCGGTGAAGGTCCGCTATCCCATGGCCGCTGACTTGACTCATGTGTCACTAGTTTCGCTCCGTTCCATGGTTGTGGAAATTTACCAGGCTTGGGCACAGACGGGCGGGGGGAAGGCGGCTTCTGGCGCGGACGGCATCTCCGCGCACCTGCCTAGCAGCGAGTACGACGCACTGCTGCAGAAGATCACGGAGCTGAAGGAGCTCGTTCAGAGGCAACACGGTGAGGCCGCTCCGGTGGTGCGGCAACAGCGGGAGCAGCAGCAGCGGGGGCAGCAGCCGCGAGGATTCCGTGTGGGGACCCACAAAGCCCCACCAGTGGGATTCGACCGTGACGATCAACGGTGTCCACTACCCGGTGGTACATGGGGATGTACCCAAGAGGGTCTGGGTACATAGGGATGTACCCAAGCTAAATCGACGGTATGGGGGCATAAATTTAACGGTTTGTCGTTACGAATCATCAATATAGCTAGCCAACATCATCATGAACACGGGAATATGCCGTCACAAGCATCCTGGTAGGATATATATCATGTCAGGTGCATTCAAACCCATGCAAATCACAACTTGGCTCCCAAAAACATTTTTCTAATTGTGTTTTTACCACGGTTTGTTGCGACTCGCCTTTTTCACAGTCTCGCATATCTTAGGGGGGGGATTCTTCACAAAGTGGAATACTTTTTAAGGTTTGTTACACCACAATATCTTAATTAATTTATTCTCGTCATGTTCGGCGTACCCTAGATCCCCAAGCTTAACTGCTTACTTGCCGCACGGCACGAGGTACCTTATCGGGTATGGGGACGAGTCGACGCGAGCGTTTGAAGGTGACCTGTGATGTTGATTATTATGACCAAAAATATTTGTCAGCTCATTCTTTGGCAATCGTATTTGCGATAACATGCATTGCACATGTAAATATGCCTTCGTTCAATAGATCGATGGGTGGGAGTCATCACACATGTCTGCGCGCATTTTTTTAGGCGAAATCTAAAATCTGGCACTGTTCTATGATGAGAAGTCTTGATGATGAAGTATGATAACTTGTGAGGTATGGGACAGACCCATGATAAAATAAGTGCTTTGAAGGGTCTATGTTAATGCCCTAATGAAACATCGACCAAATATGCAATTTTCATGTGCATAACCATGCATACAAATCGATGTACCCAAGCGATGTACCCAAGAATTTAGAACTTGAGAATTTCGTCTTTTCTGGAAAATCACCTAGGCAACCGCCCCCAAAAACCCATGTCTATGACATGAATACCGCCAAACATATGGTTCATACCCAAGATTGGTGTGTTATTGACAACCTATATCAGCCATATGGACACTTGAAATGTTTCGAGCTCGCCATGGCGTGCGGAACAAAGAGTGGCTTGGGTACATCGTGATGTACCCAAGACCGGGTAGTGGACAACGGGCGAAGCCGTTCTGCGGTAGATGCAAGAAGGCGGGCAAAGGTGAGGGCTATCACTTTTACCGCGACTGCCCGTTGGGCGGGCGCCAACACCCGCCCACCTCTGCTGCAGCGTTCTGTGTTCCCATCGACGAGGAGGACGCGGAGGGGGTGCACGCGCTCGCTATGTGCGCGTTGTTCCAGCAGGCAGCGGATGATGGAGCGGATTCCTTCGCACGTGCGGCCGCCGTGTACGGGCCGCCCGCGGTGCTTTGTGCGGGAGCGGTAGGCGGCATCGACGTGTCCGCCTACGGCTTCACCGTGGAGCAGCAGCCGGCTTCCGAGGGGGATGACATTCTCCGCCGGCTCGACGATCTTGCCGCGGAGGTTCACTCCGCGGCCAACCCGCAGGTACATTACACTCACGCATCTTTCCCGCCTACTGCCGGCATCGGGCAGGAGGCTTCGGCTCTGGTGTGCGGACCCGCCGCAGCGGTGGCCACACCGGAGGAGCAGGTTCCGGCAGGTGGTGCGGCGGCATCGGCATCCGCCGTGCCGGCCCCTGCTATGCCTGTCTCGCAGGGAAAGGATGTGAAGCCCGCGCCACTTCAATCGGCGCGGGTGACCACCACGGCGGACGCGGACGGTGAGTTCGCTGGGTTCGTTCAGACCGTGAACCACGCCGCCATCGGACAGGTTGATCTCACGGGTTACGACACGGACGATTACGAGGACCTCGCCGACGGCAGCTTCGTCGTGAAGCCGCGGGCTTCGACAATCTCGGCAAATCACTCGTCGACGCCCGCAGCCCGAGCACCTCACTCTGGTGGTGCTCTGGGAGATTGGCATGACGGTGCTCCCCGCAGCCACGGCTGCGGAAAGCCTCCGTGGGGCTTCCCCGCCCACGCGGGCTTATGGGGGATGCCGTTCCTTCTTTCCTTCATTCTCTTGATTTCGGTCATGGGAGTGGGAGCTGCCACCTTCACGGTGGCCAACGAAACCGACCTTCTGCAGGTGTCGGATGAGGAGGCGCCGCTTGTTACGGTGCCGTGTGCTATTCCGCCTCGTCTCCACCGGCGGGTACAGAGGCGGCAGGGCCTCTATATGGCTCCGGTGCCATGGCATCCCGGGCCGCCGCCGCCTGCCATGTTATTTGAGGACGGTCCTCCGCTGTCGCCGGCATCGTCTTCGGATGATGAGGCCCCACCGTCAGGCAGCACTTGGCAGCACCCCGGTGCGGTGCAGCCTCCTGTGATCGACGACTCAGCAACACCGACTCCGTCAAATTCTCTGGCGAATGATTTTCCAGTGACCGACACCTTATTACACTTTGGCCGCCCCGTATTGCTCCGCCGTGCTACTGCGGGCTACTACGGTGATCGATGTGGTGGAGGTGCTCCTCTGAGCTTTGACCCCGAGTAGTTATGTTTCTGGTTCTGGCAGTACACCACTTTCATGGTGGTGTGCTGAGATGTACTTTGACCTCAACATGGTCTTCAATCTGGTTTATGCTTTTAATTTGACACCTTTGAATTCTTCAATCTGACTTACTGGCACAGAGCTTTTCAGTAGTTTAGCAGGACTTGCATTGCCTGTATGGTTTCTCTTGTGCTGGTGAGAGGGATTCCAATTTGTGTATCAGAATTGCGCAGTTGGATTAGCAGTTAGGACTTGTCAACCTGGCTTCTGCCCTAGAGATTTACTATTCTGACTCTCCTAGCCAGTCACCACCCACAGTGTTGGGGCGGTGTGCTGGAATCTGTATAGGCAGCCCTGACAGGCAGGCCCCTATGGCAGACCCCTAGGACCAACACTGGACTGCTGACTGATCTATAGGTTCGTGCTGTGACACACGCTGTGTCACAGGTAGGCTAGTATCCGAGACCGTTGCGAGACCGTTATATCTAGCTTAGGGTTTATTTATCTTATCACAGTTTATCCACACAGTTCGGGACCCTCTGATATCTAGTGAACTAGGATATTCCGGTAGTTCTTGAAGACTTGTCTTGCTTCGCCATCTCGATGCCATATACTTGGCCTCTCGCGATGACAGATGTCACTCACCTTAGGTGGATGCCAGACATACTGACTGTACATGTCATAGTCGACCGTACTGACAATACTTGACGACTGTATGTCATTTATTATGACATATGACATGACATGACATGACAAGTATGATATGTATGACAGGTATGACACGAATGTCATCGGTAATATCCCTGACATTACCCCCCCTAGGCGTTCAAACGTGCAGTTACGGGGGGGGCGGAGCCCTCCCAAACGTTCAAACCTGAAGCTAGGGGGGGGGCGGAGACCCCGAGACGTTAAAAGTTGTTGCTAGGGGGGCAAATCTCATGTTCTATCTTGCCCCCCCCCCCGGCCCCCCCAAGCAGAGTGCTAGTGCCCCTACTATAAATACTCCCCTTGGTATGGGGATTAGGTGTTATGCTATGCTATGCTATGGTCGCCACGCTCACTCGGGGCAGCACATCACATCGCAATGTCCGGTCACCCCCCTGCTCGAAAACGGAGTCGGGGGTCGACCCCACCGCCGAAAACGGAGTCTGGGGGGTGAAGAACGAATATGGTTCATTTCATACGAATCAGCAATGTCGCTATTTGAAAATTTTAGTCGGATCACTCGGACCGCGCGTGTTGGGACCCGCCGCGCGTGTTGGCCCCCGCCGCGCGTGTCGTTGGCCCCCGCCCGGGGGGGGATAGGATCCGACCCCCCAAGGCAAAATATCGAGGTCTAGGGGGGGGGTCCAACCCCCCCAAGGCAAAATATCGAGGTCTGGGGGGGGGTCTAACCCCCCCATGGCAAAATATCGAAATCTAGGAGTCCAACCCCCAGGACCTGAAAACAGAGTCTGGGAATATTTCAGTATGATGTGCTGCCCCCAGGGTCAAAGTGGGCAACCTATGCTATGCTAGTCACAGGGGGAATTCTCCCCGAAGGGGGGTGATGACAGCGCGCCGTGGTGCTGGTGGTGTATATTGGTGGTGTCTTATGCCATTCGGTGGTGTAGATTCAAGATTCTAGATTCAAGATTGGTGATGTAGAGGGAGAAGTTCTCCCCTTCTCCCCTTCTCCGGTTCTCCCCCCGAAATTTTCTCCCTTTTACCGGTATTTTATGTCATTTGGTGTCCAGAGAGAGTCCGGAGGAGCTGCTTTCCTTTCCGCATGTCTGTCGACGGAGAATCGCGCCGATCGGCCTCTGGCTCGCGAGAGTAAGGTGAAGTGCATGATCCTTGATGATACGATTAACGATAGACATAGTCGGACAACAAAATTTGAGCTCTACGTAACCAGCAAGAGCGCAGACATTTGCTGGACTGGTAGCTCGACAGAACTGGCAGACGGGGGCCTCTGCAGATCTACTGGCAAGCATAAATACTTGGAAGAAGATATCATCTACGCCAACAGCACGCAGCAGTGTCGAAATCGAAAAAAACTTCAGGATGGGGGCTGAGGATGAGATTCACCGACGACAAGTAGGCGAGACTTCTGCTGAAGCCTTGTCAGATCAGGTGGAGACCGTGAATTCTATGTGGAAGGCTATGCAAGCTGCACAGGACGTGTATAAAAAGCAGGCTGGAGATCGAAAAATGTTAGTGGTGGCTGGAACGCTTCTTGGCATATTTACTGGATTAATCGTCCTGGCCTTATCAAGCGGTGAAACCCCTTTTACGGTAGCTTGCAGATCTGCAAATACTTTAGGTTCTCCACTGAAGAATTCTGGCATGGATCCTTGAAAAATATGATTACAACTTTGCTTATAGGCACGTGCATTACTTTTGGAGTATTCGCGTACATAGATGTGCAGCTTATCACACCGACCGCGTGCTTTGCTTCTCCCGATTTTCTCTTCTATTGCACGATGTTACATACAACGTAAACAGCATCGAGTGATAAAAATGATACTAAGTTTAACGTGTGGTATGATTGACAAACTGAGTTCTGAGCGTTTCAAATCTTTGAGCCACTAGTTTCTGGAGTGCTTTCTGAGGCGTAGAGCTTCCACACATATTTCTAACACGTTTGCCTTTTCTCCTTTCTGCTTGGGCGCCAGGTCCAGGTGCTAGTCCTGCTGATAGCATTTCCCCTTCGCGAGATGAGAGTATCGAGATTTTACATATGAAAAGTATGACTATCAATCCGCAGGCATGTCCACCTCTTACACACTCAGACCCTGCTTTTCCTCGCTCAGGATTTTGTGTGCTGTTCGAGTGTTATCTTCGTTTTTTTTAGAAACTGGTCTCTTCTTGTACTTTTTGCCTGCCGTCACTTGAGCTCTCCGAAGCGCGCCGGGATAATCTATCTTCCGTGTGTTGAAATTTGTTGACTGAGTACGACGCTTTCAACAGGTTACTAACCTAGACCCCGTCTGAGTGGTTGGCAGTACATCGGCCTCCAGCCATCCCACACGCACTTTCCTCACCATCGATGCGTGAGGCGCGAAGTTTGGTGTCGCAGGGGAAACGAGCGGATTGGATGCAGTACGCACACGCATCCGGCCAAGCCATGACAAACGCTTCGGACTCAATTGATATATTGCTTCTTGGGGATCATTTTGAAGAGTGGTACGGCGCATCATGTTTTCGAAAATCGCCTCTTTTTCCTTCCGAGTGCTTATGCTGAAAATTCAGCCCATCGGTTGGACTTGTGCAGGTCCTGCGGATAATTTCTGCGGAAAGTGTGTTGGCACCCTGATTGCGTCGTCAAGTTACTCCCAGCGCTGTCTCACTCTGCTGACAGCTGCATATAGTGTGTTTAATCTTTTGTTACATCACCATTATGCGCATGTTCTGTGCTGTGCGCCTCTGCTGCAAGCTGCAAGCATTTGCTGCTTGCAACCTAGTGCTCTGAAACCTGCTTATCAAGGAATAGCCAACACCATTTCCTTTTCAGGCTTTTCACCTTTTGCCTTGGAGTCATTCGGGATTCTATTCAAGTTGTGTGAGAAGTTCGACCACTTGAAGACTCTCTGTGTGAAGTCCTCCTTAAAGCGAACTAGCAGTGGTTGCTCCGGCGACGTGCGAGGTGTGGGGTGCTCCAGCAACCTGCGAGGTGTGGGGTGCACCAGCAACGTGCGAGGTGTGGGGTGCTCCAGCAGCGGCGCGAGTGTGGGGTGCTCCGGCAATACGAGGTGTGAAGTGCTCTCCAGCAACCTGCGAGGTGTGGGGTGCTCCAGCAGCTTTGCGAGGTGTGGGGTGCTCCAGCAACGTGCGGGTATTGGGGTGTGGCAGCATATGTGGTGTGGTGCTCCAGCAACGATGCGAGGTGTGGAATTGCTTCAGCAAGCTTGCGAGACTGTGGGGTGCTCTCGCAACGTGCGAGGTGGGGTGATTCAGCAACGTGCGAGGTGTGGGTGCTCCAGCAGCATTGCGAGGTGTGGGGTGCTCCAGCAGCATGTGAGGTGTGGGTGCTCAGCAGCTGAAATTCTTGAATAATGGTGCTCCAGCAACATGTGAGGTGTGGGGTGCTCCAGCAACCTGCGAGGTGTGGGGTGCAGACGCATGGGTGCTTTAGCACCTGTGAGGTGTGGGTGCTGCAGTAATATGTGAACAGCAGCGCTGTGTGGTCTAGCATCTGTGAGGAGTAGGTGGTCCAGCAACGTGCGACGAGTGGGTGCTGTAGCAATATGTTTAAATGCAGTGCCGGGTGGTCCAGGAAGACGAGAGGTGTGCTGTGTTTGGGTCGCAGTGAGCATGCTCCATCCGCGTTAGGGTGGCGACGAGTATACCCACTGAGTGTTTGGGTCGCAGTGAGCATGCTCCATCCGCGTTAGGGTGGCGACGAGTATACCCGCTGAGCGTTTGGGTCGCAGTGAGCATGCTCCATCCGCGTTAGGGTGGCGACGAGTATACCCGCTGAGCGTTTGGGTCGCAGTGAGCATGCTCCATCCGCGTTAGGGTGGCGACGAGTATACCCGCTGAGCGTTTGGGTGCGTGAGCATGCCATCCGCGTTAGGGTGGCGACGAGTATACCCGCTGGCGTTTGGGTCGCAGTGAGCATGCTCCATCACGTTAGGGTGGCGACAGTATACCCGCTGGGCGTTTGGTCGCAGTGAGCATGCCATCCGCGTTGGGGTGGCGACAGTATACCTGCTTAGCGTTTGGGTCGCAGTGAGCATGCTCCATCCGCGTTGGGGTGGCGACGGTATACCGCTTAGCGTTTGGGTCGCAGTGAGCATGCTCCATCCGCGTTGGGGTGGTGACGAGTATACCCACTGAGCGTTTGGGTCGCAGTGAGCATGCTCCATCCGCGTTAGGGTGGCGATGAGTGTAACGAGCGATGCAAATGGTAATGTTCAAATTGGAGTGCAACAGAATTTTTGTTGTTCCAGACTTTCAGAATCCGTGACTCCTGCTGCAGTAGAGCCGAATGACACATGTAGCTCCGTGACACAAACAGGATGTACAAGTAGCCACGAAGCGACACGCCTGTTCAGCTCTGTTCCTTTTGCTCTTGCAAACAGGAACTTCACGGTATTGCAGTGCCTGCCTTTGGCAAATGAGGATTCGAGCAAAAGAGAAATGACTGTACCTGACGGGCATTGGGCGGCGGCGTTGATAACTGCTGAGCGTTTGGGTACGGTGATGACTGTACCTCCTGAGCATTGGACGGCGGCGCTGATAACTGCTGAGCATTGGGGGACGACAAGCGTGCTCTCCCTAGGTGTTCTGGTGACCATAAGCATGCTTGCTAAGGATTGTGTGGGATGTTATTGCGGCCTCAGGGGTGGGACCCAGGTCGGCGTGCCGTGCCCAGAAACGTCTGACTGCTTGAACACTAGCTACATGATCCAGCAAGAGCTGACCCCACAGCTCCCTGGCATGTACACCGCTGGGTCTATCGCAGGTGCGAGGCTGCCACGAGGCCGCTGGGGAGTTCAGCGACGTGTGTGCAAGTTCCCCTTTCCCAAATGTGGCGCTATCGCAACGATGCCCTCTCTGACCCAGAATCGCAATGCGCCGGCTGTGCGCAACGTGGCTAGGCCTGGCAGCCCGGATACTGCTGCCGCCGATTGTGCGTGCCGTGGGATGCTCCAGGGGACACCACGCAAAACGTGCTGTGGAGAGTGACCATCGATAAGGGCTTTGACAAGGTGAACCCAGACGTGTGCGTGCTTCAGCTCGGCTCAGCGGACCTTTTTGCAGGTGATGTCTTCTCCCACGTGAACAGAAACAAATCCCGCCTGCTGCATAAATGAAATAGAATCAATAAATAAGACGACCCTTTCGGGTTGTGTGGCTTTGTTTACAGGGGAGCCTAGCCCCCTCCTGCTGCACATGCTAGAGAGTCCTCGTGATTGGCACATCGGAGAGATCCCATCACCGGAACGCTGGGGAGTCGCTCACGTGGATCAGAGGCGCTGCAGGGATGCGGCCGAACCAGGTGGCGGCCGGCGTGCGGGAAGTGCTCAAGGCTCTGCAGAAGCGCATGATGGACACCCAGTTCCTCCTCGTCGGCGTCTTGCCCCGAGCGGACGACGTGTACAAGGAGAAAACGGTGAGCACTCCGCCGCCAAGCGTGCCACCTGTACAGCTCAGTAGCAGAAGGTCACTGAGGTCTCCGAGTAGGAGCGATCCTCCAAAAGTCGGTGGCACTGCCTCGAGCTCTATGGCTCACCACGACGTCCGCCGGCCATCGCATGGATGCTCCGCGGAGGCTGAGCAGTGCAGGGGCGGGCGCAGAGCAGCTCCAGCGCGTCATGCTCGGAAATCGCTCATATTCCTGATGGCTCATAAGGAAGCGCCGCAGCGCGCGCTCCGCTTGCACTGCGGCCGCGGCTGCCTGGGACCCCTGGACCCCCCGAAGCTCGCTGTGTTTGAGCTGACGAGGCTCGGCTCATGGGTGGAGTGCACAGAAGGCTGCTCAGAACCCGGGGATGTTCTCCTTCAGCAAGCCTAAGGCGGTGCAAGGCAGCCTCTCGTTTACGTCCTCGAAGTTCTATAATGCCATCACAAAGGCGAGTCGCACGCCCATCTCGCAGGGGACATGGCGCCGATTGGCGGAGTTGAGATCCAGCCTGAAAAAAATCACAAGGCGGAGGAGTTGTGCCTGTTTGTGAGTCACAGAGTGTAGACCTTTGAGCGGAGTCACTGACTTCCGACGACGATGATGATGATGTCACAGACAAACCAATGGATGAAAGCGGTTGCTGATGAGATCGGATCCCATTGGTTGGTGAAGCGTCCGGTGTACTTTCTGGTAAGTGATGACTATGATTGGCTCCCTGAGCATCCCGACTGGCGCTCAATTCCAGGGATGGAATGTCCGTTCACTCCCGCACGACCTGGGCAAGCTTGCGCTGCCTGATTGCCTGTTTGACGCACCCGCGTAGCAAGACCGGCTTCCCCTTTGCTTGTTTCCATGAGCAAGTGACTGCAGAGGCTAGTTAAACGCGTGAGAGAGAGGGACCGCTTTCCCCATCGTCCACTTCCATCCAAGAACAACTCAGCTTTGAGAAAGGGCTGGTCTCTGTTTCTATTGTTAGAGCACGGGTTTAACCTTCTTGTCAGCCCTTCTTGCACGACCTCCACGCGCTCCTCACCTGAGGCGCGAGGCGGCTCTCTTCAGGACTGCTCGCACCAGTTTCTGGTGCCGCACTCGGGCACCACGTGGCATGCGGAGCAAGGAGCTGCAGCCACGGAGATCCCCCTCGCGCTCATGCCCGACATGGTGCACCTCTCCACTCAGGTGATGGCCTGGATGTGCTCGCGCCTCTCCGGTGCTTCTCACGTGTTGTGAACTTAATTTCGAAATGTTACGTTTTTTGGCCCGGTTGCTGACCAAATCAGATATGAATCGTCGTTTGTCGCGTGCGTTCAATGCGAAGGCTAACGTTTGTCCCAACTGAGGATGCGGTAGCCAGTCATGCGGTAGCCCTGGCTGTAGGAGTGGCCACCTGTGTTCCGTGTCCGCTGAGCACTCAAATGCTGATTGCGCGTCTTGTTGTATCTACGCGCGGATGATGAGGGCGGCTGCGCGCACACTCAGATCTGTTGGGAGTACTCGCTTCGTATCTGGCTCAGCGGGGGATCGTGATGACCGGCGCGTTTGTATCCCTCAGGTATTATGGCGCGCAGGTAGAATGCAGGGCCTGAGCCTGGTGTCGGCTGTGCGCAGGGTCATGAGAGACTCGCCACGTGCCTACGAGATACCGTCCGCCAGCTGTCATTCATAGCAAAGACTGCAAAAGCAGATAAACAAGTCCGAATGGCGAAATTGGGTAAGCGATAAATGACTCCATGCACAGATGGCAGGGATCTTGTTCCACTGTCTCAAAATGGAGAGAATGATGGTCTATGTTTGAAAAAACTATACAAAACAAACCGGAGTGCGGTGTGCGCCTGAGGATGACTTGTGATGCAGCCTCGCTGGGATTTGTTGTCATTGTTGAGACAAGCACATAGGGTGCTCCTCCCTGGATGTGACTCAGTGACGATTAGCCTCACCGTCATCTCACATTCAATTGCTATCTGTCCCGTCTCTCACCACAAGGTGTGAGAGACCCCTTAATTTAGCTAGCAAAGCATCGTCTGATCATGAGACATTAGTGAACATTGCAATTTGAATTTGCACTGTATTTAACGCATTTATTGAGATATATAGAAATATATGTGATCCTCCGATCATGTATAAAAAACATTGCCTTTGAGTCAAAACCCTGATGTGATGGATTACGCATAAATATAGTAATCATTTAGTGCTAATAGGGAGATAATTGCGTTTAGTATATTTCGGTGTGAGCCCATAACGCAGAGTCGGATATCGTGAACGACAGGGGGGTGAGCACCTAAATAACAGTCTGAGAATCAGTAAAATATTTACACCAACACCCCGCTAGGTCGATCGGGCATAGTATTGTACAGTGTACTCCTACAGTAAGTCAATACGGTCAGGACGGACTACTAGACATGTAACTAAGGGCCTACACCAAGACTCTCGGGAGCAGGGCTACCTGTACAAATCTCATCAGCACACCAACTCTGTATTGGAGTGTGGTAGTATAGACAAGTCGGTGACACCTGGTCACAGCAAGCAATTCTATTACGCCATTCTGATCACGAGAGAGGAACTATCTGCAGCAGCCCAAAAGAAATCCCTATCACGTTGCTAGTAGTGCAAAAGGGCCCATATAAGGACATGTCCCTATCGTGTGTTGGACACGTCTAGGGACACCTTGACACATATAGGGACACCTTGACACATGTATGGACATGCCCCTATATGTGTCCCCATTGTTCATATACGTGTCCCCATTGTCCCTATGAATGTCCCCGCTGTCCCTGTATGTGCCTCGATCGTTCCGAGACACGAATCGACTGTTCCACGTGCGAATATTATCTACCTGGCATTTTTTTATTACAGAGAGTGTTAAAATCGGTATTCATCCGGCATAAAATGCGAAAGGCGGAAAAATACAAAGGCGGCACGATCTTCGACATCTCGTTTCCCCCATAGGCATCAAAAATATGTTTCGGCGGAAAATATTGTCAGGGGGGAAATATATATTTCTATAAATAAATAAAATAGAGAGAGTGAATTTCGCACGGGATAGGAGGGTGGAGGGGAGGAGGCGGGAGGAGGAGGCAGGAGGAGGGAGAAGGAGGGCGGAGGAGGGAGAGGAGAAAGAATGAGGGAGGAGGAGAAAGGATGAGGGAGGGGGGAGGGGGTGTCCTCCCACGATTTTAATTTCCTGGGCTACGGATGAAAAAAAACCAGGGGAGGGATTGAAATCGTGGGAGGACCCCCCATATATCTCTCGTCCTCCCTCCGCTCCCCGCTATCCCCCCGCCAACCACCCGCGCCCCCGCCCTATCTCCTGCGAGTCACGGGGAAGCTGAAATTCCCCCCCACTGTATGGGGGTCCAGCTTCTCCTAGTATCACCCCTTGCTGCGTGTGTCACTGGTCGTGTGTCACCGTCTGACACCGACCTGCTAGAAAGCTCACTGCCGTAACCTTTCTAACAGTTCTGCTATCATCCGGTTTCTCCAGCACTGTTTTTCTGTGTTCCTGCTGCAGTGAAATAGCTATATATTCACACAATTATATATCTATTTTCACCTGTTTCATCAGGTTATCGGTCCCACTTCACGTGAGTGGTGATTCCGGTGGATTCGGCTCGCTTCGGTTTTTCCGATTCTATTTACCGTCATTTTTCCCGTCAACATCGCAGCTTGATCTGCACCTTAAAAGCGGCAATTCCTTTCCGTCTCCGTTCTCTTTGCCGCTTCCGTCATTCGTGGTTCACCTACCGACTGTGACTGGTATTCCGCGCACCGTATCCGTCAGCTTTTGTACATCCTGGATTATTTCCTGCCGAACATGTCACAACAGCGCCAAATCGGGCTCGCTGAGGCCCTCCGTTCAGCAAGGTGGGCTAGTGCCACGCCCTCACCGTCACCCGTGGATTCCGGCGGTACTACGCCGGGTCCGACACGCCCAAGGAGAATTGTGTCAACTGCATCTTTGCGTTCACGTCCATCGTCACTGCGGCCGTCGCCACTGCCGTCCGAATTCTTCAACGACCCGACAGTCCTTACCTCCACCCCGGTGGAGGAAGGTAGGGAGGAGGAGTATCTAGAGCAGCTTTCCTACGCCTTCACGTACTCCACCGACATCATCGCGGTTTTACGACCTGTGGGGCTATAACCCTAAAAATGGCTACACCCTCGACACCGAGACTGCGGACACCGACTTCAACACTCTGCTTTCGGCATTTCGCCATGTTTTATTCCCCGTGTCCTTCCCCGAGTTCTCCAAGCTACTCGACCAGGGAAGATATCTTACCCCGGTTGGCCGGCCCCGGGCCGAACTGAGTCGCCAAAATGAGGCCCGGGCCGAAGAGGGGCCGAAAGAGAAATTGCTTTGGGGCCGAACCAATTTGGCGCAAACTTCTAAAATTTTGATGAAAATTTTGCAATTTTTGCATTTTCCCATACTTAATATTAAAATTTTGTAGTGTGGACCGGGCGGACCGACGGCGGGCCGAAAGAAAATTTGACTTGGGGCCGTACAAGCCCAACGGAAGATATCTTCCCTGTACTCGACCTCGAGCACGACTACGACTTTTACCACGTGGTGCTCAACGAGATCATTTTCACCGTCCTCCCCATCGTTCTTCGCGGTACTGCATTGGCGCTCTATGCAGAGGCGGCTCGTTCCCACCCTGGGGACGGCCGTTACATTCTACAACGCCTACGCTACGAGGTCGAGGGGGTCCCCGATTCCGACTCCGACCGTTTTTGGGTTAAAATGCGCTCGACCATCATCAACGAGCCCGACGACCCGTCGCCGCAACTCACGGCTATCCGTACTCTTGGTGACAAGCACGCCAGGATCAACCCCGACTACAGCGAGGCCAAGCGGGTGCTGAAGGACCTCTGGCACATCCTCACCAACTCGGCCAAGCAGTCTCCGTACGTCACCCCCTGTACGTCAACGTCATCCGCGATTTACGGGGTGGTACGCCTTTCTCTTTCTCCACGCTATGCCTGCGGGTTCGCACGGTATGGCGTGAGGAGCTCGCATTTGCCACCCCTGTGAAGGACACCGGCTACACCGTGCCTTCTGGAGGTGGTGGTGGTGGGCGGGAGAAGAAGCCGACTTTCAACGCCGTCAACTTTGACCGTAAGCCCGCCTACACGATAAAGCCTATCCAACACTAGGTGGGAAGGATGTCATGGCCTGGTCGCGTCATGCTGACCTGAAATCGCGATCTGACCTCATCAAGGCGTGACATAATAAGCGTTGTCACGCTCGTGTCGCCGGCGATTTTTGGCGAAGTCCAAACGACCGCTCCCTAGATTCGATGTTGCCTCGACTTTTGTTGTTAAATCCCTGAAACTCGACTCTCTGCGCTACAGTTCGTACGATTGGGGCATGCCCGCCGCTGCGCCGGGCATGCCCCATGGTATCCCCCACTGCAAACGGCTTTAACAAATGTTGACCTTCGCAGCGCCCGCCCTTTACCTTTACCTCTTACTTACTTTCTTTCTCGCAAAAATGCCAGGCGCCTGCAATGACCCTGATGCTGCTTCGGAAAAATATATTCAGAAAGTCGAAAACCGCACGCGACGAGATGAGACGGATGCTGACGGCTGCTGGCTGGTAGACCTGTGCGTGGACTGCAAGTTCGACATCCTGAAATGTCGCAAAGAGATCGAGCGCTGTCGCAAACACCATGCTGGCCCGATCTGGTACACCGTCGTCTTCCCAGCATGCGGTGACTATTTGGTGGAGTACACTACCGTGGCCAAACGTGGTGACCAAACCACGACGCATGTTGTATGGTACGCATTCTAACCTGCCTGCGCTACTTTTCGTTGGCTTCTGTCTTCAACCTCATCGTGCCTTTCTTTTCTTCTAGGATCAAGTCGCGGGACCAGGACACCGGCCTGTACACCATT
>LGRX02012551.1:0-11823 GCA_001247695.2 Cymbomonas tetramitiformis
CCCCCGCTCCCCTCTTTGCCCTCCGCTCCTCTTCGCCCTGTTAGTGCCCCGATGGCTGCATCAACCCTCGGTCATGTGCACTCGGTTATGCGCACAATCTCCACTTCCGATAAATGCTATCTGTTAGCTTTGAGGACGCGAAGCGCTTTTCGGCTTCCGATTGGCTGCTGATCAGGTTGCCAGCAAGTCAGTGGCAAGCAAGCCGAAGAGAGTGCCTCGCATTCACTAACAAGAGTGCCTGGGGTGAAGGGCTGCCAGGCGGCGTTGAACGAGCATGCATTCGAGGTGCTGAAGCAGCGGATGGGGGTTGTCTTCGAGTGCTTTGCGTCGCCCCTCAACTGCCACTATGAAGGTGCGGAAGAGTCTCCAGGCATCTCAGAGGCTCGACCGCCATTTTGCTGTCACAGTGCGCCGTTGTGCCGCCTCAGCTCGCCGCGCCACCGCCTCAGCTCGCCCCCAGGGGGCGCGCTGTTTGAGTTGCCCCACCAATGCAAATACCACAAGGGGAGGCGGACCTCTGCGGAACCTGCAGGGAGACCGCGCTGAGAAGTGGGAGGTGTGTTGAGGCGGCGGCGATGCGAAGGCTACTGCTCGGCCTTCCAAGACGTCGATGGCCCCTTCGGCAGCCGGGGCAACTTCTTCCAGCTCAAGGGCGACAGTCTCGAGGGCTCCTTTGAGGCAAACCCCCCCTTTGTGAGCTCCGTCATGTCCGCCATGGCCATCAAGATGCATGCTCTGCTTAAAGGTGCCCCTTCTCTCATCTCCCCACCACCGATCACTGCCTCCTCCACTCTGAGCTGCCCCATCCACTCTCGTCCCTAGTGTCCCTCGCTGCCTGCTCTACCTCTCCTGAGCACTCCGAGCGTGTTATTCCGATAGCGCTCGCTGTGGCGTGTAGCTCCCTAAGTGTGTAGCTCCCTCGGGGGATTTCTGGTGTCCTCGAGTTGAGAAGGCTGGCGGGACGTGGGGTGGGCAAGCACAGCGGCCACAAAGAGAGGCACAGCGCTCTCGTTTGTGGTGGTGGTGCCCGGGTGGACTGATGAGCCTTCGTGGGCAATAATGCAAAAGTCGGAGTTCCGGTGCGTCATGGCAGCTCCTGTTTGCATGTTTAACTCCCAACACATTGGGTCCGCGCACGGCGAGCGAGCTGCACGCAGCTGCTGTGCGCACGGAGCGGGCGGGCGAGCATGCGGCACACCGCGCATTCGCATTCGCATTTGTGTTTGTGTGGCACTATGGAAGGAGACAACGCAGCGCCAGGAATAGTGAGGGATCAGGGGTGCTGCCACGCCACCGTGGAGCTCCCCGGCATGCCTCGAGTTTGGCGCTGACTGTGCAGCTCTCAGCCTGCAGCTTCGCTCGGTCCAGCTGGCGAGCTCTCAACAGCACCTCTTCGCATGTGCCTGCATCTGCCATCATGATCCCGTGCGACTGTCGTCACGCGCCGCCACCTAGATCCCGTGCGACTGTCATCACGCGCCGCCACCTCGATCCCGTGCGACTGTCATCACGCCGCCACCTAGATCCCGTGCGACTGTCATCACGCGCCGCCACCTAGATCCCGTGCGACTGCATCACGCGCCGCTACCTAGATCCCGTGCGACTGTCATCACGCGCCGCCACCTACATCCTGTGGCGAGATTGTCACGCGCCACCTAGATCCCGTGCGACTGTCATCACGCGCCGCCACCTAGATCCCGTGCGACTGTCATCACGCACCGCCACCTAGATCCCGTGCGACTGTCATCACGCGCCGCTACCTAGATCCCGTGTGATTGTCATCACGCGCCGCCACCTGGTGCTGCCAAAGAGTCGAGCCTTATCGTGCGGGTCTCCTTGCGCGGCTGCATCGGGTGGCTTGCGCATTCCGAGGTCCGTTGCGTCGCACCGTAGTGCGGCAGCGTCCTCAAATTCTTTAGGGGCATGGTGGGGTGCTGGGCGCCCATTTTATGCTCAGATGAATTCTGTGCGCTTGGGGGGCGGGCTTGCATAAGGAGCCATGCGGAGTGCCGCAGAGGCCTCCACGCGAGGCCCTGCCCCAGAACCCGCCATCGAGTGTGTGTGGGGTTTTGAAGGGGCGAGGGGCGATGCACGCCACCAGGCGAGCCCTGTGGCAGGTGGCGAGGGAGGATCATGGGTTCTGTGATGGAGCTCAGCATCAACGGCGCGACAGGTTCCGAGCTTCCCCGTTCGACACCGCGGTGTTCGTACTGCAGACAGCTGCAGGCGCCGCCAAATGGCGCGCCACGTCCAAGGTGCATGCCTGTACCACGCTCTGCCATCGAGGCCCGAGGTCTTTGGCCTGCGAGGCGCTTCGGGAGCACGTTGAGATTTACACAGTAGCGGGTTGCGGAGGTGGGCCGCAGGTGGAGCGGGAGCTACGTGCCGCTATGGCACAAGCAGTGCCCACTCCGGCGGTGGCACAGCGGCGGATGAAGGATGGGCGTGGCATGGGCGATCTAGATGGTGCCGGAGGCGTCTATAAGGTGCCGACTCGGGCGATGTGGGAGTATCCTGTTCTTCTGTTTTGCTTTCTGGCGGCGTCTGTGAAGAGAGTCAGAATGCAGTGCGCACGCGGCCTCTGCCGGGATACCCGGGTAGTGATGACCCTTCAGTATATAAAGGATCAGGGATTTGCCGCTCAGAGATGCTCCGACGATCACACTCGCATTTCTCTGAGGATTACGTGCGATTCTCCCAATTGCAATTGGACGGCTCATCGTCCAATCAGCTGATTGCCAGTCACGGCCAGGTGCTGATGGTGTGTGATGAGACCATCAGCGCTCCGAGAACCAAATGCCCTTTGATCAGTCTGTTTGAATTCCCAAACCGTGGCAGGGGTTCACTCTCGTCCGGACATCGATCGCCCAAAGTGCACACTTCTCTGAGGCCAAAACACATGTGCCGAAGAATGTATGAAGTAGAGCCCATACAGCGAACCTGACAGTACCCTAAGCTAATGCACGATCCGCAGGGTAAGCGGAAGTGCCAGAAAAACGCTGGATCGGAGAGCCAGGAGCTGGGCGCACACCGAGGTCACAAACGGAGCAAGAAGGCTGCGGCATGCGACACGCACGAAGCTCAAGAAAGGAGCGCGATTAAGGCGCGTCCTCCTCTTGCAACGTCCTTTCCATAGATTTCCCGACGATCTTACCATCTGGTGCAAGGTGAATAATGTCCTGCCGCTCGGATTGCTGCATCCTTGCAGGGATCTTTGTCATTCTTGAAACGTGAGCTAGTGTGCCGCGCAAGCAATGTACACATGCAATCTATGTAGCGCGTTGATTTACTGTATTATAACCATGCATACCGCAGATTTGAATCTCTCTCAGGTGCATGTTCTTATTTTCTTGTCACTGGTGATAGTGGCATGAGCTCATCTCCAAAAAATTGGTGAGCTCCGTGGGGATGATGGCCGGCACAGGAATCCCTCCCATTGGGCTACCAGCAGCAGAAGCCCCACAGGGCGAAGAAAAACGCGAAACTATTGGGTAAAATAGGTGCCTACTGTAAGTAAAGTAGCACTGCGGTAAATGGTCAGTGGCACGTGAGAGCTCGTGGCATTCTTTTTGTATGGCCACAGTTTTGTTCCATCTTGTGCTAATTGAGATATGGTTGACTATGCTGCTATCTTCTCAACAAGCATGTTTGATGCGGGGGGAAGCGGGCTAGAAATTACACGAAATTACCGGCGATCAGCACCCCCCCACCGGAGATGCACTGCTTGTTGATAACATGACTCATGCATACCACACAAATCGGGGAACTACGGAGGCAGTGGCTTAAAGACTCAACGATGGGCTCTTCAGGCATAAACCACGTGGGAATGATGATTATGATTCGTGGCATACTTGGATGCGGGGCTGTTTACGAGCGATCAAGTGATGATGACCCGCGACAACCGCCTGTAATGGTTGTGCCAACAATAGCGAAGGCCTTGTAGTTATAGTTGGTGCTCTAATTAGATCAGTTGTGTTGCATGGTCCAGTAAGAGAGATTTTATCAGGAAGAATTGCGCACCCAGTGAACTCGAAATATATTTACACTTCGTATTTTTTCCTCATGATGCTGCACGCACCGGTATTGTACTAGGGTACGATCGCGAGTCTGTACGCGTAACGGGTCACAAGCCAGTAAGCATCACGAATGACAGATTATGACAAAGCACGATTATGACTTGAGGAGTAATGGCATGGTCTGCTAACGTCAGAGCCCAGGATGACAGTACGGCACCTGCACCCACAGCAGGTCCAGACCCGAGAGAAATTGTGGGAAATAACCATCCATGCCTGAAGCGTCTGAAACAGAACTGAGGGGGAATCATACCACTCCAGTTACTGCCACAACAGCAGGCCTGTAATTATCCAGTTTCAATATCAGTGAATCAGAGAGTTAGCATTCATTGATATAATTGATCACTGATGACAGATCACAACTGATTGGCAGTTGCAGTCTAAGGACAGTTTGAACTAAGGAACCGAAAGTGAAGTGACTACCGTGTGTCCATCGAACCCGAGGGAGTTCGAATCCGCACAGTTATTTTATAAGGAGCTGAATACGGAAAGCCCTCTCAGCCAGTTTTGAATTAGTTACAGTATAGGACTATACAACCACCTGGTTGTTAGTAACTAGGATTAACAACTTTATCAAAGTAATCAATCGTTGTGCAATAAACGTGTGTTCATCGGATAATCTGCATAGGAGTGTGTGACTCAAACAGGTATATATACTGGGAAATAATGTTATATAAGTATTGGTCATGACTTCGTTATTATCAGTACTGATTTTGCATGCATGTCGTGAATAATAAACCAATATATATTGGGATTGATGCAATTAATGATATGCCATCTTTTGTCGAAATGCAGTCAGAACAATTTATGGTGATGTGCCGGGCCCACTGTTAAGTCCCCCAGTAGAGAGTGGGATGCGACGAATCCTACGCTGAGCAAGAGTACGCCGCATGTTTACGTGATCCCGGCGCGGCGCCTGATAGCAGCTTCATTCCTTGGAGCCGGATTAACTGCGGAGGCAACCTCTGTGCTGGCGGATGCTGGTCCTGCTTCTCAACTGCAGTACCCAGCGTCTGCGGAGTGCGCATTCCGCGACAAGTTCCCCAGTCGTCTATGTGTGACCGTCGACCGACACCAGTAGGACAAAATAGGAAGCAAAATAGGTAGCTACCAATCGATGACACTGCCACACTGTGCAAGAGTGGGATGGAATGCAGTCCCCTCAGTGGCGATTTACTAATGGCATATTAGTACCTTATGCAATGAAATGGGATTTTCGAAAACCGGGTCTGAATTTTCGCTGCGTGGGAAATATACCTCTGACATTCAAAAGATTAACCGACGGGGTGACCGCCGGGTTATCAGTGATCGCCGCGATCGCGCATTTCGCTTGTCGCGATCTTGCCGATTCGCATCGGGTGCAAAACCGGTGGGAATCGTTTACACGATCTGTCCCACTGTTTCGCTATTTTTTGAAAATGTTGGGACAAGTTTCAACCATTGAGAAAACAGTCGTAATCAAGATATATAGTTACGAAAAAGTTGTATGGTATTTAGGGTCACTCCGAGGGATTATTGTTGAAGCGACGATCGTTCGCGCCTACATCTATGGCTTGTGTGGGTGTGCACCGATGGTACAAATATAGCGGAGAGTGCTATGTCGATCTGCGGAACGTCGCCGCAGAGTACCTTACGCAAGCGACTGATTGTTTAGGTAATGTTCCACAGTTTCTATACCGTGTTGTCCAAAGTTTTATTGGTGCTGCTGTGCGGTTTGCGCATGTGCCGTCCACAAACAAAGCGCGTTCGAATAGTCGATACTACCCCTCACCACGCACATGGATACGATGGCCGCGCGCATGCTAAAAAGGGCTATGCACACTTGTATGGACAACGCCCGGATACAGAAGGTAACAATGACGGCTCGCTGGCCTAGGAAAGACTACGAGGCGGCAGCGCTGTCTGACGCACGCATACGAATGGTAACGGCGCAGCGACATCAAACATGCGTGCGTGTGCTATCGCAAATATTACAAGGCTTAGCCGCGCGGCTAACACAACGGTGTCAGCTCGTTGTATGCATCGGGTGCGAAGCCATCTGGATATCAACTAGCTGTTTCCGCATGATACGCGCACGCGCGTGGATATATGGCAGCATGATCAAATATGCCGAGCACAACGTGCGGGACGTTGCATACGCAGTGCTCAATTATGTTTTACTGATGTGTCTCGGTAGGTTCGTGCCACAGGCTGAAAGGACCCCGTGTTGTCGTCCAAATCGTCATTTTCAGACACCTCGCAGAAAAATAAACCATCGAAGTTGCAACAACAAGTTGGGCGGAAGCGCAAATTACCGGCTGGCTCTTGAGCGTGCTACAACTGTAGTCGACAGCTCAAGGGATGAATACTGTCACGTATCGCAGTCTCTCATCGCCGCGAAATATGCCACAATTTCGCGCACTCTTGGTAAGAGACAGAGGGAGCTCGGCAAAAAATCGGTTCTAGCTCGAAAGGTGTGTAAAGTGACACATGAATGCAATTTGCCCAGAGTTTTTGACATGCAGCAAGGGTTCTTGGAATTTTATGAGGGGATCGCAAATTCCGAGCAATGCGTGAAATAGCATCGATCCATGAAATCGACATCGCCATCTACGCA
This sequence comes from Cymbomonas tetramitiformis, assembly GCA_001247695.2. Lineage (NCBI taxonomy): Eukaryota > Viridiplantae > Chlorophyta > Pyramimonadophyceae > Pyramimonadales > Pyramimonadaceae > Cymbomonas > Cymbomonas tetramitiformis. The sequence continues at coordinate 6,670 of LGRX02012551.1, forward strand.
CATATTCATTTGTAGTTGTTGTTTGCAGCATACATACACCACGACACACACACTATATCAGTAATCGTGCACGCACACACATTGTAAACGTGGCAGTCATCAGCACCACGTGCTTGAAGAATGGAGGAGGGCGATGTCCGCATAGTTTGCAATTTGTGGCTTGGGTCATTCAATCCCCAGCGTCCTGCATAATTAGACTAACAAATTTTCATTGTGCATGCAGTTTCGTGTTTTCGGCATACTTGTTTTTAAATAATGTACCTATATATATATATATAGGATGTGCATCAAGTGCACCCATTCGCGCAATATCTCATGTGGGTTTATGTTGCAGTGTGAATCGATTGATTCATCCACAATAACGCACACGCCCACCGCACGTCGACATGCGAGACCCATTGACAAACGCCGACCTATTATCACGCATCCCAATGGACATGAGAAACATGCAACAACAAGGCAGTCGTCTGTGCGCAACCAATGTTTCAAATCACAATATCCGGCATCAATGATGCATGCATGCAAGTCGTGTTCTGATGCATGACAATACTTTCGTACGGTGTAGCCGATGACCCACTACCCTTCGTGCCCCTTGGCCACTGTGTGGTGGTGTGCGGTGGTGTTACAACACCAATCCCACCGATTCTCCCCTCTGCTTGCGCGCTCATTGGCGGCAGAGTGGGGGCACGCCGCATTTTCCACCTTCCATCCCCCTGCCCCCTCTTCGTTGACGCATCCGCTCTGGTGGTGCCAAGCCGCTTTTGGCTCTGGCATCGCACCGGCGTTGGTTGAACGTTGTAGGGGTGAGTATTGCCTCACTGGCGCTTGACGCATGCGATCGAGGGTGACGCCGCCGCCAGCAAAATTCCGACAGCACAACTCAGCAAGGACCCTTCTCCATGCCTGCACGGTTTGTGATGATCCTCGAGGGGACTGAGTTTCTTTAGATTGACCTAGCAGCAGACTTTTGGACATCTTGGGATGGCACATGCCGGATTGCTCGAGCCGGTTTGGCTCCTAGACCCTGCAGTGCTCCTGCCTCTTTGCCTGGTGACACCTCAACCCCACGGGGTGAGGTGGTGTCACGGGGGGCCCAATCTTGCCACCCCCACTGTAAGGGGGGGGGCACAGTGGGTCTCCTGTCTGTCACCCCTCAGCCCGAGGTGTCACCAGTGTCCGTTGTCACGGTTGTCAGTGTGCTATAAAACACTCACCTAAGTATTTTATATCATCTTAGTATCCGAGAACACCTGCCCCTGCGACACTGTTCTGTTCACACGCATTCGACATATATATCTACATATATATATCTCACTTCTTGTCACTACTATCAAAGCAGCATCTCGAGGTTTGCTAGGTTGTGTGAAATGAATTCCCCCCTTTCCCCTCTTTCTCCCCTTTTCCCCCCCTTCTTTCCCTTCTTTCTTCTTTCTTCTTTCCCCCCCCTTTCTTCCTCTCTTTTTTCCCCCTTTTCCCTTTTTTTTTCTCCCTCCCCGCGATTTTATGACAGCGGGCCTACGGCCCGCTGTCATTCCCCCCAGGAACGCTTCGCATTCCTTAATCCCCATGTCTTGAGCGAGAGGTGCGAGAGGTAAATCTTCGAGAGGCAAATCTTTTGCGTCTCAAAATGACATACCGTACAAAAAAGCAGTCATACGCCACCCAAAAATACGGTTTCAACTTTTTCGCGGGTACGCACGATTGAATGCACATACTACTACATTTTCAGTGCACCGTTGGGATACTCTGGAACCCGAGTCTCCGGACCGAAATAGCGCGAATATTACTTAGGGTTTGTAACGCAGATTGCGCTTATGGGCGTCCGGAGACTCTGGAAGTACTTGTCAGGGGGGGGTCCTCCGAATCCCCTAAAATTTGTATGGTGGCAGCAGGGGGTTATATAATGCAGGTTTACTGCTTGACGCATGTCCACGAGATGCCTGGAACTCCTAGTACAAGAGATCAGGGCTCTATATCGGTTTCATTTTTCGGTATCGATAGTATCCGATATCCGAAAACCCATAAGAAATGACCGCCTGTTGCTACCCACCCATAATTCCCCGACCGTACGGTCGAAAATATGATTATCGAACGCGAGTAGATACTCGCAACGTCGTGGATTTGCAAACGCAATGACAGGTAGCCCCTCATTTGTGTCGCACGGGGTATTTTATTTGTCGTGTCGCAAAAGATTCGTTTATATTAACGACGCTTCGCAGCTTTTTCAGAAATATGCTGTTTTTCATTTCGTTTCCCTTAAAGGAGCGAAACAGGTTTCCTGGAAAAAAGTGACATCAACAGGCCACACCGCAGGAGCTGTCCCTCAAAAATTATGCCGTTGGAAATTTTTCGAAAATTTTCTGCCCATGTCAGCAGTCCTACCCCGGATTGTGTCGAGCGCTCGCGCTTTACCGGCCAATCATGATACGATAGCATATCAGCAGTCCTACCCCGGATTCTTTCGACCGACAACGAGAGAAACGTTTAACAATTCAAAATTATACCACGAAGATATATATGCTGTTTTTCATCCATGTCAGCAGTCCTACCCCGGATTGTGTCGAGCGCTCGCGCTTTACCGGCCAATCATGATACGATAGCATCTCAGCAGTCCTACCCCGGATTCTTTCGACCGATCGTTCGTAACCGACAACGAGAGACACGGGTAACAATTCCATATTTTACCCCGAAGATATGTGGAATTTACAATTATGAATTTGTCGCAAAACTGCTCTAACAGGTTTACCGATCTCAACATCATCATCAGCAGTCCTACCCCGGATTGTTTCGGCCGATCGCTAGTAACCGACAACGAGAGACACGGGTAACAATTCCATATTTTACCCCGAAGATATGCGGAATTTACAATTATTTACGCATCTCGTCATTCAAGATCATCTCACCACTCCTATCGGCGGCGCGGCCCGGACAAAAGTGGATATGGTATGATCCTGGTCGGCAACGTTTTCATTTTTCTCCAAGCTCTTATCTTGCGCCTACCTGCTCGCTGTCTCAGCGCGCGGCTTGTGTTTTTGTTTGATTAATGATTTTTGCGCGCTACTTTTCTTTAGCGATATTTCATATCGAGCATGTTTTCGTGTGCATGCGTGGAACCCGGCGGGGGGGCGTTCCTGCGATGTTCTTCCATGAGCCGCATCCCACCAGCAGCCCATCCTGCGATACATGGATGATTGGAGGCCGTCGGGCGTCTTTGCATCCCGCCTGACGGTTTGGGTTCAATTTTCAACAGGAATTCTTCCTTCCTGAGCAGCGCTCTGTTTTTTTGCAGGTTTATGCTGTGCCTTTTCTGAAGGCGCCAGCAACGGCCATAGTGTATAATTCATGCTGTGCCTTTTCTGAAGCCGCCAGCAACGTTCCTGGCGGCATCTTTCCCTCTGGCCCTACTAAGCTGAAGGGGTGCTTGGAGACCGGCGGGATTCTCCGACGGGTTGGGTTCGATTCCCAACGTCTTTACTAACCAGCGTTTCGTTTTTTGCAGGTTTTGTTTTTTACGCCGAGCATCCTTTTATGCCGCCAGCAGAGTGCTCGCGGCATCCTGTGACTTCCAGCTCTGTTTAGGTTTCGCCGATTATTGATGTTCAGAATTTTAGATGTTCCACCCACTGTTCCGCTGCTGTTTTCAAAACGTCTATTTTGTACGTAGACGCCCACCCGAGGGTGAAATGCGGACAGCAGTTGGCTGTCGGTATTGGGTTCGATCCCCAACGTCCTGACTGATTCGCTGTTCGTGGGCTGCAGGAAACGTTTTGGTTCTGAAGATTTTGGAACGTGCGCTGTGCTCTAGTTTCCTAGTTTAGATTTTCATATCGCCCTCGGGTAGTTGAATCCTTGTATTAGAAACTAGCAGCCTAGTAGTAATAAGTATTTATGCTAATATTTTTTAAGAGAGTAATCGGTTTTTCTCTTAGTATCTTTATCCATCTGAAATGCTTGCTTGCTTGCTACTCATGTATGCCTCGTGCTATATGAATGTCCCCAAGTGATCGTGTAATACACCTGTGTTTTATGTAATATTCGCGGTACTACTCGTTCAGTAATTTTGTTTTTCAAGTCATAATCGCGGTACTATTCGTTTGTGTTCCCCCTAGCTTAATTTCATTTTCGGAAATTTTCTGTGAATTTTCACGACAGAAATGAGCGTGGTCCTCATGATTGTCGCACCTGCGACAGACATGAGCCCCCAGCTCATTTCTGTCGCACGGTATAATTCCAATCTGTCTTGCGACACGACAAATAAAATACCCGGTGCGACAAATTTGAAGTGCTACCGCAATGACATGCAAAATCGCCGCGTGAATCGAAAACAAAGAAGCGCGGACGATTGTGTCACATAACACATATGACACAAATGAAAGTCGCCATCCGGCCTGGTTAGAATTTGTGGAAGGGTAACGTAAGGCGGTAATCACTTATGTATCGATAATCGGCACAATCGATAAATAATCGATTATTGGGGCATTTATATGTAATTTGTTATGAATTAAATATGGAGCACCAAAACCTGCACAATCGATAGTTTGATATCGCAATCCGATAATCGGCGATGAATACGATATATCGATAGTATCGGTTATCGGGAATATCGATATAGAGCCTTGCAAGAGATACCAGTGTCAAAATCACCAGTTGGCCGGCGAAACAGGGTATCTGCAGTTTCAAAATAAAGTAAAATGTCATAACTTTTTCATTTCAAGGTTATTTCTTGTGAAAGACGCGGCGAATCCCATGAACATCTTGCCCCTAGTTCATTACAACGTGTCACATGCCATGAAAGGTACTTAATGACATGTTGCTATTAGCCGTCAATATAAGAGAGGTCCCGTCTTTCTCTATAGGTGCTTCACCGCTATCAATATGATATGCTATTTGCGATATAGTGCAAGCTTACATTCCAAATATATATACTAAATACATAGTATTTTCTATTAACGCCTCTTCCTCTGGCCAGGCTCTAGTGATGAATGCGATGAGCGTTGAGGTCTCTTCATACCACTGCCACGTTACTGGAATATCCTAGTTCACTAGATATCAGAAACTCCCGAACTGTGTGGATAAACTCATAAGATAAATAAACCCTATAGAAGGTGGGTTGAGCTCGAGGGTGCGCACACGCATAGGGGGTGGGTTGAGCTG
>LGRX02012552.1:0-18081 GCA_001247695.2 Cymbomonas tetramitiformis
TATATTCCTTAAGTATGAAGAAAAAAATTAAATTTTCTTAAGTATGTGAAAACGCAGGCGTCGACGCGGACCGACGCGTTACACTCCTTAAGTATGGGCTTAAGTATGGGAGCCCTAATTTGCGAAATCTTAGAATGTTAAGAATGTTTGGTCCACTCCGTCCGTCCGTCCACTCCGTCCGTCCGGTCCGTCCACTGTGGACGGACCGGACGGACCGGACTTTCGTGGACCAATATCACCTCTCGTATCACTAGGCCCTGGACGAGCTCGTGGTCATCATCCTCAAGCGCGTTCTCAAGGGCACGGCTTTGGCTCTTTACCAGGAGTCTGCCGCGTGCATCCACGTGACGGGCGTTGCGCCTTGCAACGCCTGCGGTTACATGTCGAGGCCACCACCGACCCCGACACTTTCCGCTTCTGGACGAAGCTGCGGGCGACTACGATCGACGAGACCGCCGACCCCGCCCCTCAACTTACCGTTTTTCGCATTCTTGGCGACAAACACCAACGGCTCCACCCCACCTACGATGACGCCGGTCGTGTCCAAGACCTTCACCACGTCGTCGGCCGGTCGGCGGCGAGCCGCTCCCCTCATGTTTCACCACTATATCTGGTGGTGCTACGTGAGCTTGCCGCTGGCCACAAGTTTACCTACTCTTCCCTCGTTCTCCGCATTTCCAGCGAGGGCCACCTATCCCGCCTCAGTGCACCGCCCTCGGGGGCTGGTGGTGGCGGGTAGGGTGGGGGCAAAGGTGGTGACGCCACCTTCAACTCCGTGCAAACGCGATTGAACATCGTCCAGCCCGTCGCCGACTGGAAGCCGCCTCCCCGCCATGGGCGCTACCTTGTGTGGGAAGGTACCGGGTACCCCTGCATTTCGTGCTTTTGCTTCGTTGTGGGGGGTCACCGACGGGCACCTCTCCACGAAGGCGGTCTGCCCCTTCTCGTGTGCGGCGGCATTCGCACCTGGGCAGGTACTGGCGGGTGCGCCGGCTGCGCCGCGCCGCCCCCGCACTGTCACCGCTTGGTTTCAGCCTGCCGGGACGGCTGCACCGGCTGCGGCTGCCACGCCACGCCAGGCTGCAGGATCTCCGTCGTTACAGTTCGCGGCAGTGGTCGACGATGCCGTCGAGGAGGGTGGTAGCCCGGCAGCATTTACCTTCCGTCCACATGTCGATCGCGGCGATGGCGACGATTGGCCAGCCCTCCGTACTGTACCGTGGATCCCGTCCTTCCAAGGGACGGCTGCCGAGTCCAACATAGCGGAGCAGGGGGAGCAACCGGATTTCTTAACATTGTAATCCGCCAAACCCAGACGTTAACTCGGTTGTTGCACCTAGACCTCATTTTGACCGCCTAAAATTCGGACCGCAACACGGCGGAATTGCTTGCTCTGGAAAACGACTCCGGGACACGCAGACCCTCCGTTTTTATCGTTAAAATGTAAAGAAATATTCGGTCAAAGCTTTGTCGGAACGCTCAGAAGCGATGAAGTTGGGATTCTGAGTCGATCGAGCGGCAAAACTGAACTCTCAGGGTTTTCGAGTAACTCAACCCTGCATCTCACGGCTCTCCCTAAGTGCGTCTTGTAGTCGCCGCGGCAAACACTGGGCGTGGCATCCCCTTAGTTTACACCCCTTGACCTGCACTCACTGACTGTCGACTGTCGTGTGTGTGTCACCCACAAGAGAGGAAGAGATCACATGCGATGGTTCGGTTAAGGCTTGGGCTGAAATTCACTCCACTGAATGAAACACTTGAGTGGAACTCGAAACCCAAGTTGTGAAATACTTTTCACGAATATCTTCTATATGTACCCTGGTTTTGTAAGAGCGATCGGCTTCACACTTCCAAATTGTGCTGACAAGCAGTAGCGCCTATAATTTCACAAGGTGGAGTGGCAATTCGATTTGTCGATTTGAAGACTTGCAGCGCTTGCTTGCTGATACAGCGGTGTAGCTAACGACGCCTACGAAGGCTCCTCAAATGTCGTTCTTATCCAATTACTGGACGGTCCGGTACACTGCCATTCAGGTATTTGCACCGGAAAATGATGCTTCTTGTAGACTTTTATATATTTTGTAGCACTGACCTGAAAGTTGCCTACACCTCACCTTCCCCCGTCCTTGCAACGATTTATTTACTCAAGGACTATCGACTGGGGTTCAGTGTAAGATTCCCGAATCGCAAAAATCCCGTTGGCCTTCATATTCGTGCTTTCTATCGCATGAATTCCCTTTTGCACTCTTTACTGCCTCTCACGTGGTCACCCTGTGATAGTATAGTTTTAGGGTCACACATTCAACGCACTAATGACCAACAAGTTCGCGTCGCTGTGCAATTTTTGACGATATTGTGCTTCGAGGACGTGCGAACCTTCCAGCAAAACGCTCAAATAGGAGCTTCGCGCTACTTCATAAATTTTTGAAACCCTCGCCTTAAAACTCAGCTGCACATGGCTCGACGCAACTCTGCTTTCTGATCGGCGATCGGATCGAGCTCATGTCCAGTACTGGATTGGATCGTCCGCCATCATCCTTCTCACCTTGTACGAGCTCGTGGCCAAGCAAGGATACCTAGAGCTCTGCGAAGTCGACGGCTTTGTGCTGCCAAGGTTCGTGCGAGTTATAAGTTTATCAAGTCCGTTTGCATGCGGGCATCAGAAGGTCATTGGAAGACATTCACGTCTGTGAACCGTCGTTAGTGCTCCCCGCGAGACATCGGACTCAATTTGCAACCCTTTCCCGGGTGTTTACCGGCATAAGACCCCTGCCATGCACCACGACCGCGCACGCGCGTCGCGCTTTACAAGATTGCAACAGGCCCCGACGACCAAGGCGAATAGGGCTACCTCCTGTTCTTACATTTTGAGGCGCTTGCGTTCAGAGTTCTGCCGTCAAAGCAGAATCGTATTCAGTAAACCGACTTTTGCTGCCTCATCTGGGGTTGGCAGGCTAAAGAGTGCTTTAGAAGTGTCTGATCTGCAAAGGTTTGAGTACTGCCGTCAGGTGAGCGTGTTGTTTCATCAACGCTAAACTTATCTTTCGTATCTTTCAGTGTCCACGATTCCTTCAAAAGCGGGTGTTCAAAATTATCTTTCGAAGGCAAGACTTCCGCTTTTGCCCCAAACTGTTTGTGGTCGGCTCGACCCCAAACTGTTTGTCGTCGCAGCGACTGCCCCTCGCGGAAGGGCACGCCAATGTGCCCGGACGTCCAACGTTCAGCGTCAGCCTGATTTGTAGCCTGATTTTTTGCGCGTTCGTCGAGCTCGAGTCGCTTCGCGTGCGAGGTGGGACGCGAGTTCCCCTCGCTTCGGCTCCAGGGCAGCCTTCGCTGAGGCACAGTGTTTTCATATGGCGTTCTTGTGAAGAAACGTTTCTTGAAAGAATAACTTTGAGCTGATCGAACGCACTTCTGAGGTGCCTGATTCATTTGATAGGAAACAAAAACAAGCTGCAGGCTCTGGGATGCACTCGAGGTGAGCCCCGTACGAGGGACCGATGCTTCCTGTAATAGTTCGTACATAGCAGACTCTTAGAACCACCGGTCGCCACGTGGACTTGCCAGAGTTATTACCAGGGATTCTGAAAGGCTCTGCCTCCCCGCCCCAGCCGAACCCTTTCTTAAGGCGGGGGGCCTTCTGCACTTTACGACGGGAAAACTGTAGGGCACATTTCTTTCGGAGCTCGTGTATTTTTTTTTAACGGTCATGCCACGACTTATGGTTCGGGGTTTGAAAGTGCGTGCACTACAAGTTGTTGAACTTGCCTGACACATATATGGCTTGTGCGCAAAGCCTGTGGCACATTCTAGGTGTAGTCGATCGTCCCGGACTTACTCCATCATACCGCTTCCACGCGGGCGGGTCACCAGGCATCCTCTGCAGAAGACGGCGAAATATTTATTGCCACGCGTGTCCAGCAAGAAAAGCAAGTATCTGCATGTCAAGGTACCAAAACCGCACGTTACTTTTTCTCTCTCTCTGTCTTGTACAGTTTTCGAGATGCTCCCGGACTGTAAGCTGATATGACAGGATATGCTATTACGAGGTGGAATATGACATGGTATATGATATGGTGACTACGTGCGCGTGTGGCCATCCGTGATGTGCAGTGGAATATGACATGATATATGATATGGTGACTACATGCGCGTGAGGCCATCCGTGATGTGCAGGGAATATGACATGATATGATATGGTGACTGCATGCGCGTGTGGCCATCCGTGATGTGCAGTGGAATATGACATGGTATATGATATGGTGACTGCATGCGCGTGTGGCCATCCGTGATGTGCAGTGGAATATGACATGGTATATGATATGGTGACTTCATGCGTGTGTGGCCATCCGTGATGTGCAGTGGAATATGACATGATATATGATATGGTGACTACATGCGCGTGAGGCCATCCGTGATGTGCAGGGGAAGACTGCCGTGCTGGCTTTCAAACAGTGGAGAAGACGAGCTTCTACCTTGCAGGGGTTGAGAAGTGAGTCCCTCAGCAAGAATGCCTGGAGGAATGCCGATGGGCTGGTGAAGTAAGCGCTTTGTTGACGCTGCTCTCTGGATTATTGAAGATCAGAAAGAAGCTCCTCAATGTTAAGAATTAGGGTGTTATCGTTAGCCGGTAGATGAAAGCTATCTGATGAGAATGCTTTAGCGATCTTCGATGGTGTGGAGAATTAAGCCTCCCAGAAGAAGTCTGAGGGAGTTATTACCTTTGGTGTAAATGCTTAGGGGGTACCAAACGAGTTAGAAAGTACAGCCTTTGGTGAGAATGCTGAAATGGGTACCAGAGGGTGAGGAAGTAAGCCCCTCGGCGCGAATGCTTGGGGGCCTACCCATGGAGTGCAGAAGCGAGCCCCTCGGGAGGAAGTCTACGAGGGGTTTAGATGGAGTGCAAACTTGGCTCTTTGTTGAGCATGTGCATGGGAGTGCCGATAGGGTGGGGAAGGAACGCCCTCAGCAAGCAAGCCGATAGGGTGGGGAAGGCGCCCTCAGCGACAAGCCGATAGGGTGGGGAAGGAACGCCCTCAGCAAGCAAGCCGATAGGGTGGGAACGCCCTTAGCAAGCAAGCCGATAGGGTGGGGAAGGAACGCCCTCAGCAAGCAAGCCGATAGGGTGGGAAGGAGCGCCCTCAGCAAGCAAGCCGATAGGGTGGGAAGGAACGCCCTCAGCGAAAGCCGATAGACCGCCTCAGCAAGCAAGCGATAGGGTGGAAGGAACGCCTCAGCAAGGCCGATAGGGGCGGGGGAAGGAACGACCTCAGCAAGCAAGCCGATAGGGTGGGGAAGGAACGCCCTCAGCAAGCAAGCCGATAGGGTGGGGAAGGAACGCCCTCGGCAAGGCCGATCGACGCTCGGCCAGCAAGCCGATAGGGTGGGGAAGGAGCGCCCTCGGCAAGCAAGCCCGATAGGGTGGGAAGGAGCGCCCTCGACAAGCAAGCCGATAGGGTGGGGAAGGAACGCCCTCAGCAAGCAAGCCGATAGGGTGGGGAAGGAACGCCCTCGGCAAGCTGATAGGGTGGGAAGGAAGCATGCGCCCTCAGCAAGCAAGCCGATAGGGTGGGGAAGGAACGCCCTCAGCAAGCAAGCCGATAGGGTGGGGAAGGAGCGCCCTCGGCAAGCAAGCCGATAGGGTGGGGAAGGAACGCCCTCAGCAAGCAAGCCAATAGGGTGGGGAAGGAACGCCCTCAGCAAGCAAGCCGTCTTGTTTTTTCGTGGGGTAATGGGAGTAGCTACTTTGAGCGAAGGTCAGGGGACCATTGATGTGGTGAGAGTGAGCATATTGATAAGAATGATTAGGGGGTATCGAAGGGGTGAATAACTAAGGTATTCGGCGAGAGTGCTTAGGGCGTTACCGATGAGATGTAGAAAGAAAGCTCCTCGGAGAAAGAGGGAACAACTGCGCCCGTTTGCAAACCCCCTCCGCGTTGCAGTCGCTGAATTGTGTGGGCATAGGAAACATTGATCAATGAATGCTGGTTGCCTGCGACAATGTATTCGCGATTCGAGTGAATCTGATCGGAATACTTGATGCAGCTTCACACTGCAGGTCACTGCGAATATACAAGCATACCGCTTCCGTAAGGAAGACGCGTTCGGCGGGCACCGCTACTTCGGGCAGCACTCCCACATGGATGGCGTTCTGATGGCGTCAGACGGCCAGACACCTTTGCGAGCACTGCCGAAGGTACACATCTTCCCTGTGTCCATGCGCCGCGCTTTTGTTTATGGCCTTGGGCAGGCTGTTCCGCGCTTCCCTTTCTCTTGCAGACTTCGTTGTTTGCTTCCGCCTTGAACAGACAGGGTCCAAGGATAAAATTCAAATATGGGAGCTATTGCACGCCAGTGGCTTGCACCTGGATATGAAGACGGATGCCCTGAACATCAAAGACGATCACGATACCTTTCGAGACGAGGGCAGTGTGCTTTTGGTGGGTTTGCCAGCATCTCCCACAAACTGAGTAGCATACTTCCTCACGAAGTAGTTTGTCAATTTATATATTTTCCAGCAGGGAATGAAACCCACTTGGACTGCGAAGCGTTTCATTTTTGTAGCTGAAGTCCTAAGCTTACTGAATGGAGACAGGTATCCTTGGAGTACGATAATAAGGAAAGCATCACCCTCTTTGTACGTGCAACAAATGCTTCTCTGCCCTCGTGTGCGTGTCTTTACCTGTCGTCCTGCTGTTGTGGGCATTGCTTTGTGTGCTTGCTCGAAGGATCTTGTGAATAATGCGAAATCGTCTTCAAGAGTTTAAACACCATTTACTGCCTAGATGCATATCACAGGCGCCTTACCAGTATATGGCTGTCGGGTATACATACCTTATGTTTACTGTTGCATTCCACGATGCCAGGTGTCAGATGCACTTGTCTGAAAACTTTTTGTGTCACTTCTTGCAGTCCGCTGGTGACAGAATATGCGGGCGTGTTGTGTGTGACGGTATTTGGGGTGGATGTTGCATGGAGTGGCTGTATGCAGTCCTGGCTGATGGGGGAAAGGGGTCAACTAACTTATCGAATGCACATCGAACACCTCCCTGGATCTGAATACAAGAAATACTCAATTATTGACCGGCAGGTGAAAGTTTTCTCCCGTGGATCCCGCGCCTCGGCACCTGGCAGAAAAAAATGTGCTTCGGTTACCCTGATCGGATGCGGTGCTGTCATGTCTACAGACCCTCGACGATGGCACGCAGATGAGGACCGAACAGAAGCTGCACGGCCTGCTGGTGAAATTTCAACAAGTTGGGGCTTTTGGACGAGTTTCCGTTGCCGCAATCATTAAGCACTTGCTTGTAGGATTCGGGACACTGACAGTCATGACAACCGTCCTTGATGCTGCTTGGAATTATCTGTTCCCAATCTTCGGCATTGATTACTGCGATGCCGTCTATTCTTACTGTGCTGCTCGAATCGATCAAATGACGGACAGTAAGAATGTGAAGGCAGAGTAAGTGCATGTGATGTATGGATTAATTCCTATCGCTTGAAATTGGTTGAGCATCACTATAGTCTACAATGCAAAGATTCAATATGAATATATCACCATTCAATAGCTTCAGTATTCCGTATGTATGTTGCATGGTGGTACACTGTCATGCATCCCTTCCAATAATATATCAAATGGTATTTTGCTTTGTTTCGATGTACATATATTATGCCGGGGTGGCAGCTACTTATGGACTGTATCGTTTAAGACAATGGACGGGCTGTATATCAGTGCATTATGGGCGTGTAGGAAATGGTTTGCACGTTGCCTTAATGCTCAGTGTCGACTTTTACCATATATGACATCAATGTTTGCGGTCAGCATTTTCATATATGTATGTGGACCGGGCTGCACGGGAGCCGCTGCGGGCTGCGGCGGTACATGAGTGAGCCAAGAGGGCATTGTACGGGCCAACGCCCTCTTTGGGCCGTACGATGGGGCTGGAGCGAGCCAAGCCCTAAAACCCGTTTTCACACGCTTGTGCCTTTTACGATGGAGTCTTTTGGAGATTTGGGGAAATCGGCGCGGAAGTTCTTCGACAGTTGTGTACAGCGCAGGCAAAACCGATTGTTTCAGGAGGAGGATGATGCAACAGCATGGAGCACGCGGAGCTTTTCGAGCTATTGGTTGCAGCAGATCGTGGTTGCCTTGCACGGCTCGCAGGGCTACGGAATTGCTTGCAGGGCTAGTCATGATTACCAGCATAGGTGAATGCTGGGAATCTGCTTTATGTATATCTAGGTGGTATAGTTTTGGCATTTTGATGTGTTTGTTTGTTTGTTTGTTTGTTTGTTTGTTTGTTTGTTTGTTTGTTTGTCTGTTTGTTTGTCTGTTTGTTTGTTTGTTTGTCCATGCATGCTGTTTCTTTCTTCTTTCTTTCTTTCTTTCTTTCTTTTCTTTCTTTCTTTCTTTCTTTCTTTCTTTCTTTCTTTCTTTCTTTCTTTCTTTCTTTCTTTCTTTCTTTCTTTCTTTCTTTCTTTCTTTCTTTCTTTCTTTCTTTCTTTCTTTCTTTCTTTCTTTCTTTCTTTCTTTCTTTCTTTCTTTCTTTCTTTCTTTCTTTCTTTCTTTCTTCTTTCTTTCTTTCTTTCTTTCTTTCTTTCTTTCTTTCTTTCTTTCTTTCTTTCTTTCTTTCTTTCTTTCTTTCTTTGGCTGTTTGTTTGTTTGTGTGTGCCTTTGACCTTTCCATTGCGAGGGGTGAACCTTACAATAAAGTTTCTGATACCTCTTCATATATAAACCCTGCCTGCCATCATTGCAGGACATGCATATGTTGAACTGCACTGCATAAGTTGTAGTCGATTATATGAGTCTCCTGCAATTTTGTTCAGGCTCTTACCGACCGAGGTGGGTTGAGCAGCGCTCGTGCACTTGTCGAATGGTAGTATGCAAAAAACATCATCGTTCCTATCTAGGATGCTATATTATTAGGTCTTGATCAATATACTATGATTCCGGCATAGTGTTTGATGCATCGGCATGTCGTGCTCGGTGCACTGGTGAATGGGACAGCAGCGCTCCCTCTCTGAATACAATATTCAAGATGTTTAGTTTATATCCGACATGTTACCCAGATATTTGGGGCTTCTCTCAAGGTTTTTTTTACACTGAACAATTACAAAATTGGGCCTGCGAGGGGGGATTGATATCGTGTAGTTGTGAACGTGCCATATTTTTCACGATGGTGCTTCGCTTCTGGAGTCTGGACCTTCATACAGCAGTATGCTAAGATTGTTTGTTACCTGCCGTATACGGCTAGATATAAGGTCTCCTGCTGATGGGATTCATAGATCATGATGCCACGAGTCAAGGGATATGGATATAGTCATTCACGCATTTGCCATAGTCCAGCCACCTCAGACGTGGCGCCCACCAAGATTCACAGTGTGACACCTTACACCATATACATTAAATCTGACTGTTCAGATTGCAAGTCTGCACAACTGTACAGCGACTCTCACGCGGATCGTCTTCGTTGCAGACCGAAAGTGCGTATTTCATGATGTCGCGATGACCCTATAGAGCCGTGATCTAACGAACTTAGATAGCCAGACTCCGCCGGAAACAGCTCACAGGCAGTGGGGAACCGCTGCCGACGGATAATCAACGGATAACTAAACTCGGATGATACACGCGATAAATACCCGAACTGTAGGGCACTAGCTGTACACCGAAGATGGAATACTGAGTAGCACTAGTGACTGTACGAACTAGTCACTGTACTAATCTCATTACACCGCCTTATCAGAGGTACACTGCTTGTGACCTACACGCCACCCTAGCTACTCGAGTTAACAGAGATGTGAAGAATGTTAACTCTAGCTAGCTAGCCAAGTCACAAGTGGTCGATGAGATACACAGCTAAGCATAAAGCACATGCTAAGGCTAGGAGGTTGCTAGAATTAAATCTGCCCGGTTAAAATATTCACTCTGCCAGCTAGTGGTGGGTGCAGGCACGACCTCGCGCCTGTCTGCATGTGATGGAAGGATGAAGCAACATAAAATGCCTGTCGGTTTAGCCCGATGTCCGATTGCGAAGTACTTTTGAAGGCCTCCCGCCTGTGAATCGGCCGCATAAAACATCATCTGCGCTGCCCGCTAGTGGTCAATAGAAAATAAACTCATCCATAGATCCCGGCACTACAGCTAGTGGTGGAGAAACGAATCGGCCAACACCGTCTGTCTGTTTAGAGCTTCCATCCGTAGCCGCCTTCAGAAGAATAATAGCTACCCTCCTCGAAATACTCTGTCTCACCAGTTAAATCTGCGCCACCAGTTTCGTAGGAATCGTAGGCCCCCGCATCCCAGGCGGCTCACTCCGTTGCAGTGGACTTGATCTCCAATGAATTTTCGTTTTCTTCTGACCCTGAATTTGGCTCATTAAAAGAAATTGTGCCAACATGAAACTCGTTCTGCGGTGAAATTTCCTCCTCAATCGAGGGTTCCCAAACTCCGTCATAAGAAGTGCCCTGGCAGCCTCTGTCCAGAGTCTCTCCCTGTTCCAACTGAATGGCCGAAATATGCGGTATGGGTAAGTGCCCCTCTACCTCCTCTTCTCCCACACAATCGTCTTCTGACTCATCGTAATACCCAAGTGGGCTTTCCGATTCATCGTCCTCACTACAGTCATCCTTCTCAACCTCGCGCTGCCCAGAGCCCATGTAAGAATGTATAGGGCATGGGTGATGAGATGTGGTGAACTTCAGTAGTACGCACAGGAGGGGCCTGTGGCACATAGTCTCTTGACCTGGGCAAACTACGTAGACAATGGTCGCGTGTGGGAAACTTAAGAAGAAACCGAATTCGATGATAAAATTGCCAACGCATCTCCAACCCCTGTGTCGCAAAGCTCTACACTCGAAATGCAAAAATTTCCGGACGCAACGTCACGAGTTGAAGCACCACCAACCTCGAGTACATCATCGACAACAACGTTCGAAACGATAGGGGAATGAGCACGAGAAAGCTCCGAAGATACCATACCGCCACGAACATGCGCAAGGGCTATGCCCATAGAGCCGACGAGCGCAATGCGCTGTGAGCGCTTGAGAGTAGATACGCTCTCAAATCCAATATAGTTTCCAAAAGAGCCACAAGCTCCTCAAAAGCTGCCGAGAATTCATAAAAGAAAACAAGTTCAACTAATGGAATAACGCAAGAAAAAATCATATAGGGCACCACCTCCCACCACCTCCAAAAAATTCCCAATGCCAAAGAGCGTTCCAAGCTCTAGCGTAAATCTGATCTATAACGTCCCACAAGGCGTGAGAACGTTCAAACGAAAGATATAGACAAAATAAATGAAATGCGACGCTAGAAACACAGCACGCAAGCGTGCAGCGAGTCCCATAACCTGCCGGAAACAGCTCACAGGCAGTGGGGAACCGCTACCGACGGATAAACAACGGATAACTAAACCCGGATAGTACACAATAAATACCCGAGCTGTAGGTCACTAGCTGTATACCGAATATGCCATACTGCGTAGCACTAGTGACTGTACGAACTAGTCACTGTACTGATCTCAGCAGACTCAGCGAATGTTGACTATCTTTATCATATTCATTCACAATTGCGTGCACGCCGAGCATCCTAGTGTTTTCACGCGCGCGCGGGTTTGTGTGGCGCATCCTTGAACCGATTCCTTTGGCATCCCATAACCATAGAAGACCCTCACGATGGATCAAAGGATTCCGCTCACACTTCGGGACCCTTATATATGTGTGGGTGCTATTTGAGGTTACAGTATCCGTTAGAGTCAGTCAAAGAAAAACTGACTGAACGCGCAAAATAAAATAAATACGGAATTGCACATCCTAAGCGTGAGCATTACTGTTGCAAAAATCTCCACATCTAGTTCAAGTGCTGCAGGCAAGGAATATATATATATATATATTCACGATAATTGCAAAACAAACAACTCTACAAATCCCAACTTTCGTACTTCCAAGAAATATGACTTAATGCCGTATCACGCGTGCTAATTCGCACTGTCCTGGACTTGCTGTCTAAATCTCCGATTGTTGCATTTGCATGATGACAGAACACTCGTGGCTACGCTATGGACACCAACGCTAGATGCATTCTGAGTGAACACAAACTGTCATCGGAGATGCACCAATCAACTGCATGTATACTTGATGTGATCCGTCAACCATGTGCAAGCATAATATTCGGCATATGATTCTTGGAAGCAAAATAGAGCATTCATGTGACAATCTGAACGCCTTCAACACCTCTCTCTGGCAAAGGGATACTTCATGCCTGAGACCGCACTCACGCCAATGGCATCAGAGCTGCGAGCTTTATGGACATGCTATATCAATGTGCAATCGGGTTACCTCTGGAATCGATTTCGAATCATGCGATCTAGTGTGTACACTTGTCTCACTTAAATCGGATCGGCAATGCATCATCGGTGTAGCGAGATCGCCCACAGACAAGATCACCTTTTAAGCATGCTCCATAGTCACTTGCAGCAATAGCACAACGTGAAGGACGGTGGCAAAGTGGATTGAGGAGGGGGAGTATGAAAAGTGGACATGCCCTAGAGGCATAGAGGAGGGGGCAAGTATGAACAGTGGACATGCCTTAGAGACATAGAGAGGGGGGCAAGTATGAAAAGTGGACATGCCTTAGAAACATAGAGGGAGGCTGAAAAGACGATGTCCCGCTTGATGTGCTCCGAGGCTTGCTGCATTTTCAGGAACAGCGTTGAGTCACCCATCAACCGTGCTGCATCCTGTGCCCCTCCCTCTCCCTCGTGTCAAGGTTCCCGTTATCTGCGTTGCATTCTGCGCCCCTCTCTCTCCTGTGCCCTTTGCCACACTGCCACAGTACCTAAGGATCTCCAGCCACCTTCCCCCTCGGGACATTGTCACCTTCCCCCTCGGGCTCAAGGATCTGCCACTCCAGGTGTATATCTTAACCAGGTGGGCACAATGGCTGCCCAATGTGTGCTCCCAATGAGTCATGTCGTACAAACTCCACCTAATAATGCAGGCTCAACTTGTCCCACCACAGCCATCAGCCCGAGCAGTAAATCATCTAAAGCACCACAAAAAAACTCCTTGTCTGATTCAGCACTCCACGGCAGTCAAGCAATTGGGGCAAAGTCATCCGAGCACTTTTTCTCTGTCTGAGGTTTGTTCCCTCCACGACTGGCTTGGGGCGGTGCCGTCTGGAAAATAGTGTCCGATGCAAGCCAGCACACATGCATACCCCACCCGTAGGGGTTTCGTTGGCAGATCCGGGGCGAGGCAGCGCCCCGCATAAGCGCCGGGCACCGCTGCGACACGGGCTGCTGCCGGGCACACTCTGCGTGGCGCCCCTCCCAGGGAGGCAGCGCGCACCTTCACTTCCCGGCAGGCCTCGTCCAGCCGCACGATGGCGCGCACGACGGAGCCCTCCGGGACGTCCGTCAGCTGGCAAATATCCGCAAATGGAGTCCCTGCCGCAACGGCCCCGGCCCTCCCATCTCGCTTATCCTCACCCAGAGCTGGGCGGAGCTGGCAGAGGCCGGCATCGTCCGCCACACGCTCTGCGGCAAGCTCACGCAGGTGGAGCGAGGGCAGGCACCTCGAGCCCACTCGTACACCACCTCCATGAGAGTGAAGTTGAGCACCGATCTGCAGTACTCCTCCGGCAGAATGTCCAGCCCACAGTCTCGCTGCACCGTGCCTGACCTCGCGTGCCCCAGCACCACTGAGATCTGACGCCACGCTTGCGCTCACGGGCTTCGGGTCAGCCAAGCTGCTACTTCAGGTCACTGGAAGCGCCGTGGCAGCGCGAGGTGACAAAGGGTCGAATGAGCGGGGGCCTCACCCGCCGCTTGCGCAAGGTTGATCATCGTCTGCCTCGCCTCGGCAAGCTTGTCATTCAGAGTCGGCTCAGCATCCGACTTCTCCTGCGCTCAGCCCGGCCCGCCCCCTTTGCCTTGCCCGACCTTCGCCCAGCACACTGCTCCGAATGTGATTGGATGCCAAACTGACTGCTCTGAACATGATCGGATGCCCAAGACGCTGCTCCGAATATGATTGGATGTCCAACACACTGCTCCGAATATGATTGGATGCCCAAGGCTACTCGAATGTGGTGGATGCAAACCCAAAGCTGCTCCTGAACATGAATGGATGCCCAAGACGCTGCTCCGAATATGATTGGATGCCCAACATGCTGCTCCGAATACGATTGGATGTCCAACACACACGCTGGTCAGTATGATTGGGCCTTAACACGTAGTCCGAATATGATTGGATGCCCAACACACACTGCTCCGAATATGATTGGATGTCCAACACGCTGCTCCGAATATGATTGGATTCCCAACACACACTGCTTCTAATATGATTGGATGCCCAACACGCTGCTAAGAATATGATTGGATGTCTAACACACACTGCTTCTAATATGATTGGATGCCCAACACACTGCTAAAAATATGATTGGATGTCTAACACACACTGCTCCGAATATGATTGGATGCCCAACACGCACTACCAGGTAGGAACGTAGGAACGCGTACTGTCAGGGAGTGGGCGACGAAGTGGTCTGAATGGAGGGCAATGCCTGAAAGATTAGCGCCGAGAGCAAGGCCACAGCCTCATCAGCGTCCAGCTCCCCAAGCACACCGGCAAAGATCATCTCTGAGCCGAGCAGCTCGTCGCAGGAGTTGAGCTCACACATGACCCTCCCCTGTCACGCGCACGCCATGCCCGACGAGGCATCAGGCTGAGGGTCGATAATGTGCGGTTACCGCGGCAGAGTGGAAGACGAGCACGGACCCGCTTATACTTTTGTAGAAGATTCGGAGGCAAATGAATGCCGGGGCCCGGCAACGCAGGGTGGGGCATGCTTGCCGCGAACACTGCGCCGGTGGGGGCGCGCTCGCAGCAATGATCTGGGCATGATGGGAGATACGGGTGCAGCGGCGCAGGGCGGGGTGGGGGCGGAACACGGATGAACGCGTCTTCACTGCACACTGCGAGTGGGAGGCGGGAGGCGCAGGCCGGAGGCCGGCCAGGGCAAGCGCCACACGCCTTCATCTGCACGACGCGCTCCTGGTCAACGTAGCCCATGTGCTTGAGCACGTCCATGCGCTGGTGGTACTCCGGCATCTGCTGTAGCGAGGCGTCACTCATCTCAAACTGCAGGCGCGAGATGCGCTGCTTCAGCTTGTGCTGATGGTGGATCAAGGCGTACTGCTCCGGTAGCTTCGGGCACCGATGGCACTGCGTTCCCGCCCCATTCCAGATTGGCGGCTTAGATCCGCCCCACGAAGAGCGCCCATCAGTCAACGGCTCAGATCCGCCCCACGAAGAGCGCCCATCAGTCAACGGCTGAGGCCACGTTCTCTCCTTGCGGGGACGGCCCCTGGGGCGGCGCGGGATGCACCTCGAATTGCGCCATCTGCAGCACTGCTCCCTGCCGGTGCATATAGGTCTCCACCACGTCCAGGTCGTTCAGCTTGAGGTCCTTCACCGCGTCCACCGCCACCAGGGCGTCTTCCCCAGCCTCCTCGGTCACCGCCTGCAGCCACCACCGCGCCCTTCCCACTCGTTACATTTCCATGAAGTATATTTACTACCTCGAAGTTCCTCGCCTACACCTAAGCGATCCCTTCACCCACCTTCCTTTAAAATTGGGCTCTCCGACTCACCGAAAGCCCAAGAGCCGTTTGGCAGGCTCAGATTCGAAGCTTCTCCTGAACTTCCAACCTATTTCTGCGTGGAGTGTGCATGCTGTCCACAACGGTGGGTGATGGCGGAGCGCGTCAGGGCGCTGCCTCGGGCACACCTGCAGGGCCTGCACAGCGCGGGACACTCCCGGCCCCTGCTGCGCGTCCAGCACCTCCGCCGCGTCCACCTTCAGCTTCTTCACGGTAATGGTGATGATGTCAGCGGTCGGGACTAGCAGGAGGGCGTACTCCGCCTCCCCCACGCGCCCGACGTAGGGAACCTGCCCAGTTCCAGCTCCACTCAATCCCGCCCGCCCCCTCCGGGACGGTTGCCGCTGCGCTCCTATAGGTCGAGTCTCTTGAGCAGCAGCAGTGGCATTTAGCTCCAGAGCCCAGCAGCGCAGGGCACTATGATCGGATGGTCTGGGCCGCGCGGCAGAATCGCCTACCCCCCTCGACCTGACGCGTGTGCATGCGCGGCCCCATAGCTCTGCCAAAGCAATCAGCATCGAAGATGAATGGCAGCTCCGTGAGCCTCCTCGGCTTCATTGCGTACCCTAGCTGGAGGGGGGATGCGAGGCCAAACGCTGAGCGTATTAGGGGGGTTCTTGGGTGTGGGATGCGGACTTGGATGATGGGCGCCGCCGCCGATGCTGTAACCCCTTTCTTGCGGCCGAACACCGCCTCCATCTCGTCGTGGTCGCTGCTGCCGGACTTCTTGGAGCCCTGCGAGGGCGCCGCCCTCCGCCGCAAACTCTCAACTGGCTGTGCCAGCCGAGACCCACGTGGCGCACACTCTCCTCTACACAACAGCTGGCACCCAGCACTCGCAGGACATGCTTATGAGGAAGGGCAGAGCTCAGGGGCTGAGGTTGGGAAGGGGTGCTGAAGGGGTGCAGAAGATACGGAGGGAGAGAGGGGGCAGGGATGAGGGGAGGGTAAGGGTCCAGGGAAGGAGGGTAAAGGGAAGGGGGCGGTGAAGGAGGGTGGGGGAAGGGGTCGGGGGAAGGAGGTTGGGCCGGCATGCACGGCCGCCATTTGCGGCACAGCCACAGCCGCCATAATCTGCAACCCCTCAGAAGGCAAAAGAGCGCCACGGAAGGTGGCACCCGCGGCTCCTCACTTTTTTCAGAGCGAAGCCGGAGAACTGATCTTCTTCTTGCTGCGGCGACGGAGCTGCCCCTGCCACACCCGGCAACCAACCTTAGCCTCAGCGCGGCGCATTCTCCCCATTGCGGTGCTGTCTTACCTCCGGAGTGCTGCCTCGTGCTGTGATCTCAACAGCTTCCCTCCTCCCTCCCTCCTGCCCTGACCTCGCAGTCTTGGAGGTCTGCAAGTGCTGGGTCTGGCTATGTTCAACCGGCTGCTTATCATGGGAGGCGTTGCTCGCAGCCGCCGAAATGATGCGAGGCTGAACCCATTGGCAGACCCGTTGGCATCACGGAGTGGGCGCCCACACGAGAGTACCCCGCCGCACTTTTGGCCCGGAGAATATCGGAAATCCTCCTGCACTGTTTGCGACCTTGCAGTGCGGGGCTGTGACCATACACGTGGCGCGTCACGGGCAAATCGAAGGGCGATGCAACTGCCGGGGTCACAATGCACAGAGGGCAAAAGAATGTTGAGCAGGCGGTGCTACTGTGGCCCTTGCCGGAGACCTTCGGCTTGCCGTGGGAAGACAGGCAGTGCTCCACCTGGCGCAGAGGCATCATCGCCGCCTCCTGCCGCGAGGCCCTCAGCGGATGAGCCCGGCACGCCGCGGTGGAGCGCAAGCACGTACACCTGCCTCGACTCCACGCCTCCTGAGTCCCCAGCTCCGCCTGCACCTCCCTCCCCACCCCATGACCAATCATTGATGCTGATCTCACCACCGATCCTGAGCCTCAGTCAGGCGCCTGTCAATTTGGACTCGCCGGCAGTGACCCTGGACGATTGGCCTGCCCGGGAGGCGGCCACTGCAGCGCACTGGCGCCCACTTATGCACACCAAGGGTATGCCCAGAGGGCCGTCCCGCCAGCAACCCGGCCACCCTAGTGTCATGTGCTGGGCTTGCTCAACCCTACTCCGCTGCTCGCCCCGCCCGCCGCGTTGCAACTTCCCGGGGAACCCAGGGGAAGCCTTCCAGGGGAAGCCTTCCAGGGAAACCCTTCCAGGGGAACCTTTGACCTTGTGCCTCCCGGCGCAGCAAATGCAGCATGAATGCCGCAGCCCCTTCGCTGCGAGCTCTCGCCAGCGCCGCCCGGTCGCTGACCTCCAGCTGCACTGGCAACAGAGCTATCGCCAACGCCGCCCGGTCACCGAGCTCCAGCAGCACTGGCATCACAGCTGGCAGACACCGAGCACTGCAGGGCATGGAGGCGGCGGCAGCGGTGAGAGCCGCAAGGGGGGGGTGGGACGTGTAGTGAAG
>LGRX02012553.1:0-17891 GCA_001247695.2 Cymbomonas tetramitiformis
GGAGGGGCCCTCAGGGGCGTGCGCGCCGGTGTAACCTCGAGGGCTTCACCGCCGTATTGGCGTGCGAGTGCACGCCGCACTCCCCTCCCCCTCTCACGGGAGCGCCAATCCCGGCTGTCCGACCTGCCAGCCGCGCCCCAGAACTCCGAAGAGCCCGGGCCGACCGACAGACCCGCAGCGCGAGATCCCGACCGACCGGACCCCACGGCCGAGCCGGGGGCGGCGCCGGCTCGACCCCCTCCACGACGACCCGACCGACCGACCGTGGAATTCCTCTCCATCCGAGTACATTATATGCGTGCTATGTGTGCGATCTAACTAATTGGAGGTGCTATATGACACGCGCGGTGACCAGCACCCGCCGACCCAGAAATTCACCACTCGTGCGCGAGCACAAGCAGTTACACCGGCCGAAGCGCGGCGATTTCCGGAATAGAGGGAACTAGAAAATTAAAGCTCCATTGGGAACATTATGCGCGGTATGCGTGCAAACTAATCAATTGAAAACGCCCCACGCCACGCGCGGCAACTAGCACCCGCTTTCAGAAATTTACCACTTGTGTGCGAGCACAAGCAGTTACACCGGCCGAAGCGCGGCAATTTCCGGAATAGGGGGGACTAGAGCTCTAGAGGGCTACACTAGAGGCACGCAAGATCCCAAACCGATCCCGAAATTCAGCAAAAGCTACGCAATTTTAAAAAATTTGCGCAGCGCTTCCGCCGCGAAGGGTCGGAATTGCCGAAAATCTGAAGCGATTTGGTTTCCAGGCACCTGCGGAACGCCGAAACTTCGGCCTATGCGTGCATGCGTATGCGTGCTAATAGAAGGGGCAACGCGCGCACCTTGCTGAAATCTGTATAGGCAGCCCTGACTGGGAGTCCCGGTCAGGCCCCTATGACAGACTCCTAGGACCAACACTGGACTGCTGACTGATCTATAGGTTCGTGCTGTGACACACGCTGTGTCACAGGTAGGCTAGACTCCGAAACCGTCCGAGACCGTTCCGGGTATATCTAGCTTAGGGTTTATTTATCTTATGAGTTTATCCACACAGTTCGGGAGTTTCTGATATCTAGTGAACTAGGATATTCCAGTAGGTCGTGGCCCCATCCACGCTTTTATTCCACTTGCTGATTTGGCCATGATTGGCTAAACGGCCGCTTGGAGAGGTGGTGCGCGCATGCGCGTTTGGGTGCGACTAGGAATTATGGTATGAACTGTTTGCGGTAAGCAACTGGGAGTGGCGGCCATGGGGACCGCGCCTCGTTACGGACTAGTCTTAGCAATGTTCAGATCCAGTTTTCCACCGGCACTGGCCCTGCTGGTTACTGTTTTCTGGGCTGGTGTTCGCGACACCTTCGACTTCGACGACATCTTCGAGTGCCCCTCGCCGCTACACTCTCTTAGCTCCTCTCCGTTGCTGACCATTACCATTTTTCCGCTACCGCACCCAACCGCGCGACTGCGTACCACCTCCCCTCTGGCTTTTCAGAGAATGGGTATGTTAACCCGAGCGAAGAAGTCCCTGGACAGGGACAGTGACATCGACGCCTCGCTGAGGCTATTAGACGGAGTTCGGAACAGTCCGACGGTGCGTACGCCAACTGTTCCGAACCCCGCTCCGAATTCGAACGAAGATGCAGACGTGGCGACCAGGAAGTACTTGCAGGAGCAGAGCAAGCTGGTTGACGACGTCTACAAAACGCGGCTGCACCGCCAATGGGCCAAGGGTGTCCGAGAGGATGTCCTTGGGGACAAAAAGCACCATTTTCGCGGTACGGACGACGCTGGCCTCCTCTCCGAGCTGGTGGTGCAGCTGCGTACGGAGTTTCATTCAGCTGGGCTGGAGCTGGCATCTTTTGACCTCGACGACCCTCTGGCTCGTGTGGTGACCAAAGTCAACGGCTTGCTCTTCGACGTTTTGGCTCTGGTTATCGAGAAGCACAGCAACGCCTACGTCTGGTTGACTGGCACCGACGCCTCGTCTGACCGTGATGGACGGCGAGCCCTGGTGGACATCATCAAGGGCTGTGTACCTGTGGCGCTACGTGAGTCGCACCAGGAGGAGCACGCCGCGTTACGTTATCCCGCAGACACTGACCCGCAGCCCATCTTGGCTCGGGAACAGCGTCTGGTGCGGGATAACAAAGCTACGGACTGGACACCCACCGAGGAGACCAGGAAGCTCTCCCTGTACAACCGGCTGGACCCGGTGTTTTACACCGCGGTCAAGGTGCGGTATCCTCTCGCGGCCGACCTCGCGCATGTGTCCTTGGCATCTCTCCGCTCCCTTGTGGTGGAGATCTATCAGGCTTGGGCGCAGACGGGGGCGGGGAAGGCAGTCTCGGGCAAGAGCGGCATCTCCGCGCAGCTCTCCAGCACCGAGTACGGCGCCCTCCTCAACAAGATCAACGAGCTTCAGGATTGCTGCGGCAACAACGCGGGGCGGACGCGCTGCCGGCGCAGCAGCAGCGGCAGCAGCCGCAGCGTCAGCAGCGGCAGCAGCAGCAGCGCGGTACGCAGCGGGGATTCCGTGTCGGCACGCACCCGCTGCCTGCGGTCGGTTTCGACCGTGACGACCAAAAGGCGAAGCCCTTTTGCGGGAGGTGCAAGAAGGCGGGAAAAGGTGAGCAGTACCATTTTTACCGCGACTGTCCGTTGGGCGGGCGACAGCATCCCCCGCACTCGGCCGCGGCATTCTGCATTCCCATCGACGAGGAGGACGCGGAGGGGGTGCGTGCGTTGGCCATGTGTGCCCTGTTCCAGCAGGCGGCGGATGATGGGGCCGAGGCTTTTGCCACTGCGGCATCTACGTACGGGCCGCCTGCGGTACTCTGTGCGGGTGCGGTGGGGGGGATCGACGTGTCCGCCTACGGCTTCACGGTAGAGCCGCAGCAGCCTGCTGACGAGCCCGCAGGTGACGACATTCATCAGCGGCTGGACGATCTCGCCGCGGAGGTCCATGCCGCGGCAAACTGCAAGGTGCACTACACCCACGCATCCTTCCCACCACGGGCGGTTCTCGAGCCGCATGCATCGGCTCTGGTGTGCGGCCCCGCGGCAGCGGGGAACATGCCGGAGGAGCAGGTTCCGGCAGGTGGTGCGGCGGCATCGGCATCCGCCGTGCCGGCCCCTGCTATACCTGTCTCGCAGGAGGAGGATGTGAAGCCCGTGCCGCTTCAATCGGCGCGGGTGACTGCCACGACGGACGGTGAGTTCCCTGGATTCGTTCAGACTGTCAACCACGCCGCCATCGCGCCGGTTGACCTCACCGGCTACGACACCGACGACTACGAGGACTTTGCCGACGGCAGCTTCCGGCTGAAGCCGCGGGGTTCGCCTCCGTCGGCCAATCATGCTTCCGGGCCGCCCGTGGACGAGCAGAGGACCTACGGTTGTGGGAAGCCGCCCTGGGGCTTTCCTGCCACGGTTGGACCATGGGGAATTCCTTTCCTCCTTTCCCTCGTTCTTTGCATCTCGATCATGGGGGTGGCAGCTGTGCCCGATGCTCAGTCGGCTGCGGGATTGCCTTCGCCTGGTGGTGATCTCGATTGGGAGACTCCGTCAATTTTCTCCACGAATGAATTTGTTGAATCCGTGATCCCGGCTCAGGGTTTCTTTGTGGCTGACAATGTGCCACCGCTTGAGCCGCCTGAGCCCCCTGACATCTTTCAGGATCTTGCTCAGGCAGATTTGAGCTTCGACATGGCCTTCTTCTACGGTGTGGCTCTACATGAGAGAGGTCCTTTCGGGAACCCTCCCTTCGGGTCCGACTTGATTGAGACCACAGCTGGCTACTTTGGTGCTGTCGATTGACTTCTTGTTCACTCTGGATGCACACCAACATGGTGGTGTGCGGAACTCCGGTGACTTCAACAACTTTTCTGGTTTATGTTTTGCTTTTGACATCTACAAGTTACATTCTGGCTTGCTAGCTCGGTGCCTTTCAGTTGTTTAGCGGGTGCACAATGCCCGTAGGTTTCTGCACCTGTGCTAGCTAGAGGGTTTCCAATTTGTGTTTCAGAATTGCACAGTTGGATTAGCAGTTAGGTCTGTCAACCTGGCTCCTGCCCTAACTTATCTTACATTATCTGACTCTCCTAGACAGTCACCACCCACAGTGCTGGGGTGGTGTGCTGAAATCTGTATAGGCAGCCCTGACTGGGAGTCCCGGTCAGGCCCCTATGACAGACTCCTAGGACCAACACTGGACTGCTGACTGATCTATAGGTTCGTGCTGTGACACACGCTGTGTCACAGGTAGGCTAGACTCCGAAACCGTCCGAGACCGTTCCGGGTATATCTAGCTTAGGGTTTATTTATCTTAAGAGTTTATCCACACAGTTCGGGAGTTTCTGATATCTAGTGAACTAGGATATTCCAGTACACCTTAAAAGATTGTCGTTGGGCTGAATTCCTCCACGCCAACGCGGTCCCAAGAGTACCTGGAACCCTCAAACACACCCACCGCCGCGCAACGCAAGCAAAAGAACAGGCATTCTCGATTTCGTAGAAAGGTCTACGCTAGCTAACCACGCGAGGTAAGGTGGCATCTGATCAGAATTTGCGCAAAAAAAACAGGGAAGCAACGTGAAAACACGGACTAATTACCATTTTGTGGGAGTTTACACCCTTTGCTTTCCTCTTCCTTACGGTTTCGGACTTATCTATTATCTACTTATTAAACAACCGCACGAGGTATGGTTTCGGTTGGTCCACTAGTCGGAATTCGGTTTCGTAATTCTTCCTAATATGCTTTTGCTTCCAGTGCATGCTTTCAATACACAATATACAGCAGTTACGGCTTTTTACTTTTATGTTACACTTTTCAGTTCAGTTCTCATCCCCGAAACTGGTTACACTTAGAGTTCTTATACATTCAGGAACTCTTTCCATAACTCAACTGTACTGAGTACTCCGTACAACAGGCTAGGCACCTCATCACATCAACATCATTCTGATCGGTCCTACTGTACTCCGTACCGAGTACTCTTGCGTTTTGTACTTAGCCGTTTTTCTTGCTCTTGTGCTTGCCTCCTAGCACACACACCGTGACGGGGGGATTCCCACGGTCCCGTTCCGATACCTCAGCAGGCTCCAATTTCAGGCCGGCCAGTTTCCTCCCTGTCATCCTCTCGGGATACAGCTTCTCCTGGTTGGCGTGCCTCAAGTAGGCCTTGTGTATCCTGCGTACATAAACCACTTGTTATTAGACGGCGGCATCCTTACGTATGTACACCGCCTTCCACGCATATGGACGGCACAATAAATGGTGTCCGCGCGTATGGACAGCAAAACAACACCACGCACACATAATTATACACATGGACGTTCGCGTAAGTGCAAAAGGTAAAAATTTGAACGTTGCAGGGGAAGGCAGGGAGGGAGGGAGGACTTGCCAGAAACCATTCTTCTTTACTATAACTGACTGGAGGTTGTGCTCCAGGTCCGCTATCGTTTTGGCAGCCGTCCCGGTGTGGAGTTGCTCCGCACTCACGAGCTCATCTACCATGGACATGTGGTGGGATAAGATCCTTTCCACGAGGTAAACATCCCCCTTATTATCTGGCAGGTGAACCACGAACTCAACGTAGAGCTCGTAAGTATCGGTGGGCAAACCATTGGTTTCTCGTTCAACGATTTGCCCGGCCCGATGGCGGCGACGGTAGCCCGACCAATGACGAGGTTGGAGAGGCCAGATTTGGTGGCCTTTCCGGTGCCGTAACCGTCACCGATACGACCCACGTCCGCCTGGGGGGTGGCGAAGACGTCCACCTGCGTGGTCCCCTACGGCCAAGGGGCCCTCGAGGTTGGGGGAGTGCTCCTCTGCCTGCGGGACCGTCTCTTCGGGGACCGTCTTTTGGGGCGCTTCCACCTGGACACCGCGTAGAAGTGCTTGATTTGGCTGAAGAAGAGATTGAGAGGCGAGGAGAACTGAGACATATGGCGAAGGCCCAGGTGCGCGAAGCTAGTGCACTACCGTGGGGCCTGGAGCTCATCATCACTGTGCCTTCAGAGGTAAGACGCTTGGCGACAGAGGTGGATTGGAAATTCATTGATGGCGTGTGGGATCCATGGGCGGGGACTGGAGTCATCAGTGAGGGGATGATGGAGCAGTGGTGGCACTTGAGATTCATGGACAACGACTGGAACTCCCAGTTGGGTTGGCCTGAGGCGCGTGATGCACTTCAGCCTGGTAACTATCGTATTTGGAAGGAGAAGCATGGTGTCTGTGACGCAGTGATAACGTCTCCCTGGTTCGCTGCGCTGGACATAGCGTTTCCACTGGCAGTCATGGCCAGTCGTGTGGTGGCATGTGTACATGTTCCCTCTTATTATTTGACAGATATGACAGAGAGTAGAGCGAGCTACTTCAGACATTTGAGTCAGGCTGGACGTCTGCATGTGATTGGACATCTGCAACATGGACCTATTGGCCGCAGGTGTATGTCAAGGTTGGGTTTGCGCGCAGTCGGAAAATGCAAAAAACTTTTCAAAATCTAGATCTCGAGATATGAGCGATTCAAGTTTGTGCTTAAGTATGGTTAAGTATGGGGGATGAACGAGCGGTATCAGCCATAACTTTTGCATATCTTGCTCAATTTCGCCCCTGAAGTGCGCAATATATTTAAATTGATACCGTCGACTTATTTATCGAATAAAAGATTTTTGAAAAGTTTTTACAATAATCGACTCCGCGCAAACCCAACCTTGATGTGGGTCCTAGTATTCAAAAATCCTCTGGTGAGAGCCAGAATGCTACAGGGTGGTGAAGACGATGGTATTGGTATGTTTACCTTCAGCCTGGGCAGGTTTATGGCAGATGGCGATACGACGCAGTATGCGGAGCAAGCCCATATTTAGGTCTGTGCTGCTGCGGGCAACAGCTACAGATGGGGGATGTGAGAAATTTGGGCTTGCATATGAGAGCCTCGCAGGTTATCTCAGAATATCAGAATTTCAAAAAGATTTGTATAGCTCTACGATCACCTGTTATGTTGGAATATGCCCTAATGTATCACGAACCTGTATGTTGAGACCGTGCCAGACAGAGATATATGTGCGTGAGTATCATGTGGGACTACCATTATTTGTCCCATCATATGCACGCGTTTGCGACAGCTGTAACAAACGCCGGCTTCTCATGGTACCGAAGCCGGGGTTGTCCAGCTGGTGACAGGCGTGACAGGCGTGACAGGCCTCGCGCGTGATGACTGCTCAGAGGTAGTAGAAATGGTAAAGAAGACGTTGTCATTGTAATGTGACATCAGAAGAAGAAGAGTGTTTCTGGAAGATATGACTATCAGAATGCTGCCACTGACGTGTCAGTCAGAGGATGTGATGCAGTAACATCATTAAAGCTGGCGAAGAATAAAAGCATCCTATTGGTAGATGAAGATTTCAGAGCGCAGAGCTGTTACAGCGATGCACAGATGTAGCCTTGACTAGCGATAAGTAGCCTCGGACTGAAGGTCAGAGTCAGTGGACTCATTATTGTTTTGCTTTCGCAAGTGCTAGGTGTCTGTTGACGTCCCGAGTACTAGACTGCTAAGACAGCTCTGCTCAAGTTCAAGATACGATAATTCGTATTTTGGTGGGTTCGTTATGATTTATTGATGGATATTTTGCTGTTATTTTCATGCTTTTTCATGTGAGAAATTTGGGCTTGCATATGAGAGCCTCGCAGGTTATCTCAGAATATCAGAATTTCAAAAAGATTGTAGCTCTACGATCACCTGGTATGTTGGAATATGCCCTAATATATCACGAACCTGTATGTCGAGACCGTGCCAGACAGAGATATATATATGTGCGCGAGTATCATGTGGGACTACCATTATTTTCCCCATCATATGCACGCGTTTGCGACAACAATGTGCGCAGGTCGACACCGCCGCGCTCGGTTCAGTGACGTGGTGGAGTTTTCGACGCAGGTGGCGGCATCGCCAACAGTTTCCGGCGTTGCTAAAGGTTTGGATGCTCGGCGAACACCCCTGTCTTTCGAACCCTTCTACGACATCACGCTTGCGGATGCTTTCGTCTTGGGGAAGGATGGTCTCAGGGTGCAGATTTTGAAGAGCGGTCATGTTACCCCGATTCTGTTGGCCACGGAGCTGCAAGCATCAGGCCGTGCGGGGAAGGCGTATCGGCCTGAAGGAGCAGGTGCGCGGAAGCGAGAAGCCGCGAAGGAACGGGCGGATCGCTCGCCTCCGCCAGCCAAGCGGCCGCGGCCGGTAGCAAAGAAGAAGCTGCAGGGCGACGGCGTTGGCGTGTGTAAGTGGTACAACAATGGCAAGTGCCATTTCAGGAACCGCTGCAAGTTTGCACATGTTTGTAGCATTTGCACAGTAGTTGGTTGCCACGCAAAGCACGTGAGGCATCGTCTGGGTTAGGGTGGCGAGAAGAAAATGTTGGAATGAGGGAATGCGTGCAGGACTGTATGTATTAAGTAACCTGTAGTGCATGGAATGTTGTTAGAAGATAGTATGCCACAGTGGAAGCACAGATGCACTGTTGCACAACACATGCATAGTTGCCTAATTCCCGGAGATCCTAACTCCCTAAACCCAGAACCCTGTTTGCAGAAGTGTATGAATAGGCAAAAAGTTTCATTATTTGCTATATAAAACTTTTCGTTAGCAGCTTCGAACATGCTGTTATCACTTGCCACCTGACCTGAAAAGATATTCTGCAGTGAATATATCATATATTCTGGAATCGTCCTGCAGTGAATATTTCGTTCAGCTGCAGTAAATATGTAATACTGCTGCAATGAATATTTCATCCTGCAGCGGTAAATATTTGATCCGGCTGGATGGTGACATATTACGCTGCTGCGGAGAATATTGCATTCAGTTGCAGGGAATATTACATTCAGTTACAGTGTATAACACCCTGCTGCAGTGAATATTTCATTCGTTTGCAGTGAATATTGCATTCAGTTACGGTGAATATATCATGCCGCTACAATTTCCCTCCTCTCCACCATCACATTCCCTCGGAGCGCTGCCTCCCGGCAGAGGGGGGGCCCTGCCCCTCCCTCCATACTCCCCCCCCCACTCTTTCCTCCCTTTTTTCTTTTCTTTTCCCTTTCCCCCTTTTCCCTTTTCCGCATTTCCCACTCCCTCCTTTCTCAATATATTTCACTTTACCCGCGCTACTAGTTATTATCAACCGCAATCGCCGCGACACCTCATCTCACCGCGATATTTCATCTCACCGCAATACTTCATCTCACCGCGACATCTCATCGCACCGCAATATATCATCCCACCGCGGCACATAATCTCACCGCAATATATCATCCACCGCGACCCATCATCTCACCGCAATATATCATCTCACCGTGACACATCATCTCTCCGCAATATCTCATCTCAACGCAATAATCATCTCACCGCAATATGCCATCTCACCGCGACACATCATCTCTACGCAATATGCCATCTCAAAGCGACACATCATCTCACCGCAATACATCATCCCACCGCGACACATCATCTCACCGCAATATTTCGACTCACCGCAATATGTCGTCTCACCGCGACACATCATCTCACCGTAATATTTCGTCTCACCGCAATATATCATCTCATCTCACAACAATATTTCGTCTCACCCCCCACCCCCCACCTACCCCACCCCACCCCAGTAGGCACCAGTAGGCACCTACTGGTATTTGCTGGTATTTACCGGAACCTACATGTCCCCACCGCTACTTACAGGCGCATATTGGTATTTACTGGTACCTACCGGTGCCTACAGGTGCCTACATGTGCCTACTGGTGCGTACATGTACATACTGGTGCCTATTGGTGCCTACAGGTGCCTACAGGTGCCTACCGCTAGCTACAGGCGCCTACTGATATTTACAGGTATTTATCGGCGCCTACAGGCGCCTACAGGTATTTACAGGCGCTTACTGGTATTGACAGGGATCTACCGGGACTTACAGGATTATACAGGCGCTTACTGGGAGGTACCGGGAGCACTGGCACGTACAGGCGGGTACAGGTTGCTACTGGCGCCTACAGGATGATATAGGCATTTACAGGGTGATACCGGTGCCTACAGGCACCTACTGGAAACTACCGGCGTTTACAGGGAAATACAGGTAATCACCTTCACCTACCAGTAGTACTGGCATCTCCCGGGCAATACAGGTACCTACTGGCACATACCGGCACATACAGGCCCCTACTGAGGCCTACTGGCAGGTATCGGCAATACAGGCATATACTGGCAGGTATCGGGATATACAGGCATGCGTGTACCGGTTAGTACAGGCGAGTACAGGCGAGTACAGGGATATACAGTCGACTACTGTAAGTTACAGGGGTTTACCGTCATCTACAGGAGCTTACCGTTAACTACAGGAGCTTACAGGGAGTACAGGGTCTTACAGGGATTACAGGCTAGCCTTTATATGTAATAGGGGGTGTAATATGACGTAATCGAATGACGAACTATACACCCAATTCAGCATTCGCCCCACTTCAACATTCCCTCGAAGCATTGCAGAAATTCAAGGAATTCGTGTTTGTGAAATCATGACGAAGTCCCTCGACACCGCGATCAACTTGGCATCGTAACTAGGCAAGATCTGACGTTCAGATCCTCCTCACCTGAATTTCGCCAACTTTTACCGGGCGGCATCCAACGTCGAGTCGAGACAGATCTTGTTGATCTTAGCTTCGCTCTGGGCATTTCAAAATTTGCCGTTTTTACTATGTTCCATTTTTATCAGTGGCTCAGATCGATTGCTGTGTCGTGTAGCGCTGCCCTTGCCCGTCGTCTGCTGCAGGGTCACTTCCCCGCTGCTGGCTCCAACCCCTCCTCTGCCGCCGGGATGCCCAACCTGCACCTCCGCATCTGCGGGAACCACCGTGGTCTGGGCGGCAGCATCAGGCTGCTTCGTGTGGGTTTCCCCCGTGCCTTCCGCCAGCGGTTCGACCGCGATCACTCCCTTGTCAGATAACTACACGCTGAGGTGCCCCCCCCTCCCCCCCTCTACCCAGAACCGGCAGTGGCCTCCACAGCAGGGGCAGCGCCAGCGACCACCACTGGGAGGCCCGCGCCAGGACGATCCACGTGTAATCCTCCAGCGACCGAAGTGATCCCCGCCGGGGGATCCGCGCCGGGGTGCTCCGAATGCACCCCTCCAGCGACTAAAGTGACCCCCGTCAAGGGATCCGCGCTGGTAAGGTCGGCCGGAGGTCCTGGGCCAGCGTGGGGAACAGACTGCGCGCTCCCCCCCTGACCGTGGAACTCTCACAGGCATTATCTGAAGGTAGCTGCGAGGGCTGCTGGAGTGAGTGGTCGCTCCTCGCCGCCCTCTTGTCTCCGCAGTCTCCGTTTTCTCTCCTTAGAGTCGCGATGTCTGCGAGCTCGGTCACTCATCTTGCTGCCCTGCTTGCTCGTACGTGCCCGACTTAGACGACCTCGAAGACTTTGATGATCTCGACGGTGACGTCTGCGAGGTAGATGCAGAAGAAACCGAAGTGGAGTCCGACTCCTCACGGAAGGGCAGACTGAGTTCACCCCAGCTTTCTGGGCCTGACGAGCGTCGAGACCGCCGACGCCCTGCATGTTCGAGACAAACACCTCACGGCTGTGGCGGTGCTGCGGACGTCTCTTCAGTGCTGACAGGCCGCGTCGAGAGTGATGCCGAGGAGGTGACGATACAGTACGCTGCGCTGAGAATGATGGCCGCGGCAAGGACGACGACCAGCTCCTCCTGCTCGATCTCCTTCAACGTGCGAGGCTTGATGTTGTCCTCCTCCTCCTCGTCATTCACGTCATCCCATCGCGGTCTCACCCCGTACCGATCGGTGGGGTTCACGTCGCTGTGACCCCCTGCCCGCAGATACTCGTCGTAATCATTGGGGTCCGCCTCGTAGTCATAAAGGGCTCTTCGCCAGCACTAAGGCCAAAGGGGTTGTCGGGGTCCACGTCGCTGTGGCCTCCTGCCCTCAGATACTCATCGTGGGGGCAATAACCTTCACCGCCCTCGGCAGACTCCTCCTCTGGTGGGTCGCCCTCCGTCCACGAAGCCACCTGGTAAGGCTCGGAGTAGTCAGGGTGGTTCACCCACATAGGCCCGAACCCTGGCTGAGACCTGTGGCGTGCTGCTGTCGGGGCAGTAGCTGCCCCCAGTGGCAGTGAAGCTGCACCCCCTGCAGCGTGCGCAGGTGTGGTCGGCGTACGGCTCGACGTTCCCCCTGCAACGTCTGCGGCAGCTGCTCCTGATAAAGTTGCAGTGCAGCAGCAGATTCTTGCCCGTGTAAAATCGGTTTTTAATGATCGTGACGAACCGGTCACGATAACTGACCTTCCTATCACAATGCGTGACGGGCCTGTCACAATGGGCCCCTGCATCGAAAGCCATTGCTCCTGAGTGACATTGCTCCTGAGTAGTTCGAGAGCCCCCTTGAGAGCTTTGCGCGATCTGTACCTTGCTATGCTTGCTGAGCAGACCTCTCTTCTGAAAAAGGCTTTGCATGGTGCCGATGGAGCCAACAGAAAGCATCGTCGAGGGACCGATGCGTGGGAATGCGGGTTTGAAGCCATACGCGGAAAGAGAAAGAGAGCATTCCACTGCAACCGAGGCTTCGGCGAATTGCGCCAACCGAAGATCTGCGGATGAATGGCTGAAATAAACGGTCGCCGTGTTTGTCATAACATACGCTGAAACCTTACGGTCTCTTGGAGATTTGCTAAAGATGTTTCTGCGTGTTACAAACATCATTCAATTTAGAACACAGTAACACACGTTAGGCCTCCACACTTCGTACGCGGAGTGGCCACACAACATAGTTGAGTTATCAATAACTATGACACCACCGATGTATGCGAGTAGGAGATATCATATAATATAAATGCATACCTCCGGAAGGAACCCAAAAGGATATGCAGCTCCTAACGAGACATTCTGATATAAGTACATGCGAAAATGCCTTACTGCAAATTTACAGCAACCGCAAAATTCCGCACATGAATATCATACACCATTTTTTGGCCTTACTGAAATACCGAAATATGCACCCATCATATTCAAATTTTCTCATCACCTTGT
This sequence comes from Cymbomonas tetramitiformis, assembly GCA_001247695.2. Classification (NCBI taxonomy): domain Eukaryota; kingdom Viridiplantae; phylum Chlorophyta; class Pyramimonadophyceae; order Pyramimonadales; family Pyramimonadaceae; genus Cymbomonas; species Cymbomonas tetramitiformis. The sequence continues at coordinate 13,077 of LGRX02012553.1, forward strand.
GCCTACAACTTGATTATAGGTGCACTTAGGCATCGCTGCTTAAGGGTACTTCAACCACAACTACTTATATACCAAGTATTCATATCAATAGTATGCTTCAGCCGATCCTGGATCCTGGAAGTTATCTTCCAACCTGTCATGCCGGGAAATTTAAGGACAGTGTCACTCCAGTGAAAATCGACAAATCCTAAAAGTTTCAGACTTCTGAAAATATGCCATATATTGTATATCCAAATTTTGCGCGTGCAGCACGCAACATTGGGAGCAGGCTGAGTTGGGGCGAACTCTGAACGAGGAGAATGCTCAACGCGGCCCGAGTCACCTCCACATAAAATTTCTACCCCGTTCACCACAGAAGGGAAACTTAAGAAATGAGCTACCACCCGTTCCCTTGTCTCAATGGTGTGCTCGGTGACCCGCAACCTATCAATGCCTCGGGGCTTGTGGCGGAGGCGGGCGGTGCTTCTTGTTGAGTGTCCAGTCGAAGGGCTGATACGAGATCTGGAAGGTCTCCTGATCGCAGGCACTGCTCAGTGCCCGCTGTTTGGGCAGTGGCAGAAATTTGGCAACCCACTTCAGCATCTCCTTGTCCGAGGAGCCGAAGTCCATCGAGTACCACTCAAAGATTCCCGGCAAAGACACTTGGCACTTCGCAGGGCCATCTCCAGATACTGCATCACATCCAGTGGCACAGTCACTGGATAAGTCAACCCGACCACAAAGTAGGATTCAAGAACAGGGCGATGCTCCCACAGACAGCAGGGAAGATCACATTCAGCCAAATGCTTGTGTAACACCCTAACCAATCATGTTCCTTTTTGGCTGCTAGTAGGGCTCAGGGCAAATATGGCACCTACACAGGGTCCATGTCTCCAACCAGATGAGCAGAGCATTGCAGTTGGGCATTGCTAGTCCTAGCACCCGCTGGTCGGTCGTCTTGCCAGTCAACAGACCACTTGAGATGAGTCCTCCAGCAGGATGGTGGATGGTGCAAGTGTTGGAGTGGAAGCAGGCGGCCACAGGCGCTAATGGTCAGAAGGGGCTTAGATACCCAGGGCACCCGCGCAAATGGGCAGAAGGGGCTCAGATACCCAGGGCCCCCGCGCAAATGGGCAGAAGGGGCTCAGATACCCAGGGCACCCGCGCAAATGGGCAGAAGGGGCTCAGATACCCAGGGCCCCCACGCAAATGGGCAGAAGGGGCTCAGATACCCAGAACACCAGCGCAAATGGGCAGAAGGGGCTCAGATACCCAGGGCACCCCACGCAAATGGGCAGAAGGGGCTCAGATACCCAGGGGGCATCCCAGGCGCAAATGGGCAGAAGGGCTCAGATACCCAGGGCACCCGCGCAAATGGGCAGAAGGGGCTCCAGATACCCAGGGCACCCGCAAAAATGGGCAGAAGGAGCTCAGATACCCAGGGCACCCACTCGTGCAAATGGGCAGAAGGGGCTCAATACCCAGGGCACCCGCGCAAATGGGCAGAAGGGGCAGATACTCAGGGCACCACCCGCGCAAATGGGCAGAAGGGGCTCAGATACCCAGGGCACCAGCGCAAATGGGCAGAAGGGGCTCAGATACCCAGGGCACCCGCAAATGGGCAGAATGGGCTCAGATACCCAGGGCACCCACGCAAATGGGCAGAAGGGGCTCAGATACCCAGGGCCCCCGCGCAAATGGGCAGAAGGGGCTCAGATACCCAGGGCACCCGCGCAAATGGCGTTTGGCAAGCTGGTGTTGGGCATGCCCGACAGAACCTCACAACAGAGGCCTGGCAAGCGGGTGCTGGCCTTGGGCACGTTGCACACGGCAGGCGCATCGCAGGTCGCTTCAGGCCGCCCGGCAGAGGGCGAGGCGCTCTGGTGTCGAATGTGAGCTGGAGACCACGAGGGTACCCGGTGGCAGAGAGCATCAGAGGCCTGGCAGCTAATATCCTTCCGGGGCTGCATGAGGGGCGAGTGAGTGGCAGCAGGCTTTGTGGCGTGATGGGGTCAATGGGGGAGAAGAGCAGTCACAGGTGGGTGTCAGGTGGACAAATTCTTGCACAGGGGGGAGGCTTTTGTGAGCCACACACACTGAACGGCTGAGATCGGCCGACAAAAGCCAGCCCACCATCATCCCGGTGGATGTGAGAAGCAAATCAAGAGCAGGGCGGGGCCGTGACAAGATACCACAAACGCATACATATTCCCAACCCAAATGCAAAGCAGCATGGAAAGATGAAACGATGTAACCGATCGTCGCCAAACAACTGTTGGTCTCTGGGTTACGGAGTAAGCGGACCCTGCTGGCAAGCCCCCCAGTGGCTCCCGGTCGATGGATGGGACCTGTTGGTCCATGGTTATGTCATGAATGCAGTCACACCACACAGCATGGACACCCCATGTCAAAAAAGGAAACACGCGGGCACCTAAGTGCTCTCCACAAAATTCAAGGGAAAACACAGAAGGTGTACATCACCACCTTCTGCCTCTCCTCGCAGCACGACAGACGAATCTACCGAGCTCTCCAAGAGGCAGTGCCCGCCAGAATGGCACCACAGGGACAACCGCCTCCCAAAACCCACTTCCACCCGACGGCCTTCCCCGTTCACAGCGATCCGCCAGTACTTCATATCAAGGTCAAAGAACACAAGTCCCCCCCCCCCACACACATGTGGGAGAGCAGAATATGTGCGCAAATCGTCTGAAGACCAAGATGATTGGATGGGAGCTACCAAAGCCACCACCGATTGGTAGTGGCGCGCATGATAGCAGTGAGAGGTAGCAGACTTTTTACTCGAGAAGGGGAGGCAAAAGTCTCCGTGCGTATGGTGCATGGTCCACAATCTCAAGATGCTCGACATGCGCCCCAGTGCAACGTGGCAGGAGTGACCGCCTGCAGACCAGCCAGGCGTCTCCTGCAGGGTGCAGCAGCATCTTCGCAGCGCCCGGCTCGGGAATATCCGAGGGCCCTCAACCCTTGTATGCATCTGCTTCCGGGACGCCCAACACCTACTGAATGCGTGCCATGCCAGCCGCGTGTGAAAGCCGCACTGCTGAGTGGAGCAAGGAAGTGGCATGCCGCGATCCAATGCCAACGCGCCACCTAGACTTCCAAGGAGAATCAGGCGAGAGCAGTGACTCAACACGGCCAGGTAAGCGAGTCCCCAACTGAACGCCGCGGTGGGTGGGAATACCCACCTATTGGCGTGAGATCGATGTGGCGGGCACAGAAGTCTTTGGTCGCGGCCGTGAGCTGTTCATCAAGATGATCCGAATCGTACACCTGTGAAATAGCAGCGCGGGCCTCAGGGCGGGCCAGGAGCAGCCACGGAGGTGCGGCAAGGACTGCGGCAGATGGGGTCCTGGCGCTGGCACCGGGCGACCCGCGGAGAACTGCGCCAGCATTCCGCAGCCAGGAGCAGCCACGGAGGTGCGGCAAGGACTGCGGCAGATGGGGTCCTGGCGCTGGCACCGGGCGACCCGCGGAGAACTGCGCCAGCATTCCGCAGCCAGGAGCAGCCACGGAGGTGCAGCAAGGACTGCGGCAGATGGGGTCCTGGCGCTGGCACCGGGCGACCCGCGGAGCACTGCGCCAGCATTCCGCAGCCAGGAGCAGCCACGGAGGTGCGGCAAGGACTGCGGCAGATGGGGTCCTGGCGCTGGCACCGGGCGACCCGCGGAGAACTGCGCCAGCATTCCGCAGCCAGGAGCAGCCACGGAGGTGCAGCAAGGACTGCGGCAGATGGGGTCCTGGCGCTGGCACCGGGCGACCCGCGGAGAACTGCGCCAGCATTCCGCAGCCAGGAGCAGCGTGCCCCCATTTGACGGCGCGCACGCACCGCAGGATGCTCGGAGTGCCTTCACGCCTAAACTCAGCGCTCGGTGCTTCAAACGGCTGACAAGACTAACTCTCTCTACCACCACCTTGCCATCACTTGTAGCTCTCCATAGTGACCGATGCCCTCAGTGAGCACTCATACTTTTTATCTTCGGCATCCACTCGATCTTGCAAGGCATTCCACGTGGCATCAGACGGTAGCATCCGCCTCGGTACAGGGTGGGTGATGGGGGTGCGTTGGCGAGGCATAGTGGTGGGTGATGGGGGTGCGTTGGCGAGGCATAGTGGTGTGCGATGAGGGTGGGTTGGCGAGGCATAGTGGTGGATGATGGGGTGCGTTGGCGAGGCATAGTGGTGGGTAATGGGGGTGCGTTGGCGAGGAATAGTGGTGGGTGATGGGGGTGCGTTGGCGAGGCATAGTGGTGGATAATGGGGGTGCGTTGGCGAGGAATAGTGGTGGATGATGGGGGTGGGTTGGCGAGGAATAGTGGTGTGTGGTTGGGCAGTGGTGGACGACGGTGGTGCGTGAGTGGGGCGTCACATAGACGAACAAGTGCTGACCTGCAGAGGGGGGCAGGAGCGCGACCCCCGGTTCAGAGCGAAGTGGATGCGAGGGTCCCACACGACGACGGCGTTCTGCAGCCTGGGGTCCTGCGCACTGAAGCGGCGGCGGTACGACGTGTACGCCTTCTGGTTGCCGCGCAGCACGCCGTGCTCGATGTCATTCAGCGAGTACATCAGCCCGCCGATGCTGCATCCCCAGCACAGCCCGAGCCCACACAACACGCCCTCGGCATTTCCAGTGACAGGGACCCTCATATTCTGAGGGCAATCTTATATCAAGCTTTGAGACCCCAGGATTGACTGTCAAGAAACCTTCCCAGAGAGGAGGGGCCCTTCGAATTCGAGGCGCACCTGTAACATGTATGGCTTCGAATGCGAGGCGCACCTGTAACATGTATGGCTTCGAATGCAAGGCGCACCTGCGGCTCT
>LGRX02012553.1:18924-44047 GCA_001247695.2 Cymbomonas tetramitiformis
ACCTGTAACGACTCTGGCTTCGAATGTGAGGCGCACCTGTAACGGCTCTGGCTTCGAATGCGAGAAACATGTATGGCTTCGAATGCGAGGCGCATCTGTAACATATATGGCTTCGAATGCGAGGCGCACCTGTAACATGTATGGCTGTAGAAGTATAACCGCTGGTAGAGATTTGTAGGTGGCCCAATCACCACAAATCCGTGAATGACCAACGCGTTGAACAGATTGATAAAGAAAGTGATCTGTGTATAGCACACCCAACCAGGAGGTAAAAGGGCCACCATGCGATGTAGAGCCTCAATCTCATTCTTCTTGAACCCGAGGATCACTGTAAGAGCCCATGGTTTACAAGCATGCCAAAACTCGCTGCTTGACTCTGCACAATATCACAAAGGTTCCCTCGGAGAGACCGCCAAACGCGGGTGAAGCGTCGGATGTGAGCCATTGGTCACGGTCGATGTTGCGACTAAATTGAGCTGGACGCATGACACTCATGTGTAGGAAGTCGCGTGCTCAAGAGAGCGAACAGCTCCCAAAACAGGCCAAGAGCCTTGGCCCTGGCGTGTCTCAGACTCAGGATGCAGGTGACTGGAAGAAGCACCCGCGCGATGTGGCAAGAGTGTGCACCCCATAGTTGACAGAGAGGTCGACGAGACTGAAATGGAGATGTGGCAAGAGTGTGCACCCCATAGTTGACAGAGAGGTCGACGAGACTGAAATGGAGATGTGACAAGAGTGTGCACCCATAGTTGACAGAGAGGTCGACGAGACTGAAATGGAGATGTGGCAAGAGTGTGCACCCCATAGTTGACAGAGAGGTCGACGAGACTGAAATGGAGATGTGGCAAGAGTGTGCACCCCATAGTTGACAGAGAGGTCGACGAGACTGAAATGGAGATGTGGCAAGAGTGTGCACCCCATAGTTGACAGAGAGGTTGACGAGACTGAAATGGAGATGTGGCAAGAGTGTGCATCCCATAGTTGACAGAGAGGTCGACGGGACTGAAATGGAGATGTGGCAAGAGTGTGCACCCCATAGTTGACAGAGAGGTCGACGAGACTGAAATGGAGATGTGGCAAGAATGTGCACCTCATAGTTGACAGAGAGGTCGACGAGACTGGAATGGAGATGTGACAAGAGTGTGCACCTCATAGTTGAAAGAGAGGTCGGCGAGACTGAAATTGAGATCTGGCAAGAGTGTGCACCTTATAGTTGAAGGAGAGGTCGGCGAGATTGAACTTCTGCAATTCCGTGCTCGCAGCGGTGTACTGTTTGAAATAATCGCTCAGAGCGAGACCCTCGTAATCCACCAGGGTGGACCTGGAGGCCCCTGACCCGAGTCAGCACACAAGGAAGCCACGCTTCGAGAAAACTCAAGTCTAGCCTACAACCAGGCGCAGCAAGAAATTCCCGATCCTTCCCTGAAGCAAGAACTCATCGAACATCAGCAATATAGACAGGGCTGCGTCTGCAAGCTGCAGTACGAGCGTGAAACAACAACTGAGCGGCGCGGTAGGGAGCCAGACCCAACACTCAAGTCCCTCTCACTGGTACATTCTCCCGTGTGAAGCTCATTCCAAGCCGTCTGTCTGGTGGCGCACCTATCAGTTGTGTAGTGAGAGAAGAGGTCCATCAGCTTGGCCCTGAAATGCGCCTCGACCTCCACCGAGGGCCGCGGGGGTCCGGTCCACATCACTTTCATGTTCAGAATGCTCCCAACCTCATCTTCCTGCGCACGCTCGCGAGCACACGCCAAGAGCCTGACACAGGGGAGGCCGGGCAGATCAAAGTGTTGGGAATCTGCAATCCCTGCTGATCAGTTAGGTGTAAAGACTGACTGTCTAGGCCCACTATAGCTCACAGCAAGTCAAACCCTGAAGAAACCCTAAGAAACCCTAACTCTAGGGTCTCTGTGCAGTGTTTAGAAGGGTAAGGAAACTGTGATCAGATCGGAACCTTAGGATCAGATCTGTAGGGAACGACGGTGATCATCTGATCAGGATGATAGATGATTGGGATCTGAGATCTTGCATGAACTGTAAGTATAGAACTTCCGAAGTGAACTAGAACATGATAGCGCAAAGAACAGTGACACCTTGCGTGTTGTGATTGGTCGCTAAGTGTCTATTCGCTTAGCGAACGGGCTATTAAGTTTGTGTAATGAACAGTGTTAATTGTTTTTGCGATATTACCACACCTGATTTCTAAAACAAAGGGTGGGATCGAAACACGATTTACTTGAGGGAGCTGGAGAGCACTTTCGGAGCACATGGGCTTTCACTGGTTGAGCTGCACTAAGAGAGGGCTGAGCCTGGCCAAGAGTGTAGCGCTTCAGAAAAGGCGGTGCCCACCTGGAAGCGATACAAGGCTCCAGTATCTGAGAAGACCTCCGTGCGAGTCACGTGGTAGAAAACCCCGGCGTCCTGTCCACACAAGGCCAGCGGGTTCATGGTCACTGCAGGTCACAAAGTGAGGGACAGCACAGCTGCTTTTCATGTCGAAAGGGAATGTGTCAAGTGAGGGGTCCGAGAACAGCAGAAGGCAGATGCGCTATGGAAGCGTCAACAGCGCGGGCCAAGGGCACGGGGCGCAAGTATAACAGGAAACAGCACAGGCCAAGGGTACGGGGCGCAAGCGTAACAGGAAGCAGCGCGGGCCAAGGGTACGGGCGCAAAGCGTAACAGGAAACAGCGCGGGCCAAGGGCACGGGCGCAAGCGTAACAGGAAACAGCGCCGGCCAAGGGCACGGGCGCAAGTGTAACAGGAAACAGCGCGGCCAAGGGCACGGGGCGCGAACAGCAGCGCGGGCCAAGGGCACGGGGCGCAAGCGTAACAGGAAACAGCGCGGGCCAAGGGCACGGGGCGCGAGCGTAACAGGAAACAGCGCGGGTCAAGGGCACGGGGCGCGAGCATAACAGGAAACAGCGCGGGCCAAGGGCACGGGACGCGAGCGTAACAGGAAACAGCGCGGGCCAAGGGCACGGGACGCGAGCGTAAAGGGAAACGGACCATCCAGCGCTGGCCTGCGTTTGTGGCCTCCTCTCTGCTTCCGAGGCCAAGTGTGTTGACCAAGTAGTCTATCATATCGGACCCAACGAAACACTGAGGCAGCCGCACGCTCCCAGCTCTCAGCTCTACAACTCCAGGAATCTGAATATTGGTTTGCATAGCCACGGACAACAGGCAGGTCATCTCTCGAGCAGTTTGCGTACACTGTCAACGGCAGGTCATCTCTCTGGTAGTGTGCAACACACCCTGGACAACTCAGTCAACGCCCTCTACAGAGTATGCCTGGGTCATCTTTGGAAAGCCGAGGTCATAGGGGTCTGGCACATGCGGGGCTTGCACTTCCGAGCTCAAGACCAGCGTATCGTGGGGGTCACGCTGACTGCTTTACCTTGAAGTACGGAACCCGATTCTGAATGCGATCTCCAATCCTCAACGATTGGCGCATCCGACCGATGAGCCGCTCGAACTCTTGGTCCTCCTCGACTTCTGACAAGATGGTGCTGGTGGAGGCTTGAATCTTGTTTTGGTCCTGCAGGTATCACTCCGCACCAAGCAATAACCTCTCGTCAACAACGAACAACCTGCCCACGACCGTACCCAAAAAAGCAGCCCGAACTTTTGAGAAAGGGAGATCGGTGGTCACGTCTACTTGAGCTGCAAGGTAGGTTAAGGTAAACACCACTTACAACGTTCCTCGCCTTGCCGCCAACGGCTTTGTCGTGCGGGTTGTGTTGTGCAGCAACTCACCCGCAGAGAACTCAGAGCGGTCTCAACGGAGCCCACTTCAAAGTAGGGCTTCTGGACGGATAAGGTGAACTGCTCATCAACCTCTGATTCAAACTTCTTTGCGTTCTCCTGTTCAAAGAAAATGTGAGTTGCCAAACGGAGGCCGCGCAGAATGTAAATCGCTGCAGAGAGCTTGCACACGCGCACCTGCACGATGGGCAGATTCAGCAAATCCTTGATGTCCGGCCTATCCTCAGGATTCTTTATCTGCGTCGTAAAGCCAAACTGTGAACGACGTGCGCAGCTTTACCGAGTTGCGAAGTAAAACGTGTGCGGAAGTCTGCGGGTGCAGTGATAAGGCAGGTCGTCCTGTCACTGTGACGGCACCAGCAGAGCGAGGTCCTACAGCCCAACCTCTGGCGGCAGCATACCCAGTGCGAACAAACTGACGTGGTAAATTGCCGTTGCGGAACCAGAAACTGAAAGTGCTTACCAAACACATGTCGATCGCGGCTCTGAGCTCCTCGCTGTAGATGTCCGGCACAGGAGAATACTTGCCCTGCATCATAGGGCACAGCAGTGCCCGACCACTTTGAAACTTCACGTTAAGATGCTGCATACCAAGTCAAATACAAGCACCGCACCAAATCCACACTGTCTCTGTGGACGGCGAAGTTGAAGCAACGAGTTGGAAGAAGCAGAAGGAACGCACGAACGCCGCGGAGGAGAGACGCGAGCAGTGTTGCAAAACTCAACTCTGCTCCCTGGTTTACAAGGCCCGCTAACGCCTTGCAAAGCAGAGCTCAAGCCCATCCGCTTCTTCTCTCGACTTATCTTTTCCCGAACAAAGCGCACAAAGAGAGTGCTACGGAAGGAGTGGGCAGGTCGTCAAGTGCTCGCATGGGAACTTTGCGGATATTCGCAGAAACGAGATAGAAGCCGAGATTTGCACTGAAGCTAACGAGGCGGGAACGTGGATCTCACCTGCACGATCGACATTACGAGCGCGGGAAGGTTTGTCGCATCGAAGGCATGTCTGCCACACGGTCCAACAGTTCTCGCTCAGGCACACGGGTCAAATGGGCACACGGCAGGTTTCAGAAACTCAAGAAAAGAAGAACAGATAAACAGCGGAACCCCACTGTGGCTCGCTATAACAAGAAACCCACGAAAGCAGATTCCTTGCAACTCTGTAATTTCAATACATCTTGCACGGCAGAAAGTAAAGGCTGGAATCTCACTTGAAAGTTGCCAACTCATACAGTACGCAACCTGCACCAAGGTATGCAGAAGAAATCGTCAAAGGATGTATCACCATCGCAGGGGGGAAGTGGTAGGTTTAGAGGCGTCAACACTTGCATATGCTCCCCCATAAACCCCCTAAAGCTAAGGGCGAGGTTAACAGTGTTTGAAAGCGAAGAATGGGCAAGCCATACCGAGCGCCCACACATCGCTCTTGTGGTTGTATGGTTTCCCCTCGCATAGCTCCGGTGACAGGTAATAGGGAGTGCCGACAGCAGATTGTGCAAAGCTGGTCTGACTGCCAAGCATTTTCGAAAGCCCGAAATCGCCCTGTGCGAAACCACAGCAAGATCTTATCCGTTAATCTTTTTGTCCCACAGCTTTTAAAGGACGGAGGGTCCTGAAGATCAGATCGCTCGAAAAGAATCAGGTCCGGACCAGCGGGAGTCAGTGCCTTACCAACTTTATCTGGCCCTTTTTGGTCATGAAAACGTTTTTGGTTTTGAGATCGCGGTGAAGGATCCTCGCGGTGTGCAGGTGATCCAGGGCAAGAACGAGCTGCGAGCGAGAGCCGCAAAGGGGACGCGCGTAAGTTTCGAAACCCTTGCAGTCTTCACGTCCGAGAAAAACAAAACTTGAGCAGATAAGTCGTCACAGGGTTTTTCGCGGGCGGAAAGCTTGCTGTGACCTGGGAACTTTCACCAAAAGAGCAGACACACGCGGGTAACCCCAACACTAGAAAAGGGAAAAGATAAAGTGACAGTACGCACCTGCGCAGTGTAGCTCAATATTTCTTGCTCCGAGAATGGAGCTTTCGCACGCTGCCAACAAAGGGTTAGAACGTATGAGGGCCAGGCTGGAAGAACCCTCATACAGCACCCTAAGCGCCTAGCAGTGGCCGCGAGTGACGAGAACGCGTATATAGCGCCAAAGGTCTTCACAAACCTCGAGGACATCCCGAGAAGTTGAGTGAAAACAAATAAGTTCGCTTTCACGCAAGCGCTGTGTCCGCGTTCATTTCTGCACATGCGGCGGTAGCAGATTTGCTTGATTCAGGGCGTGCGATTGTGAGTATGTCCTTAAGTGTGGGGCAACCGTTGTGCGCTAGACATGCGCGGCCAACTTTTAAAGAAAACCTAGGTTTGGTCAACCATCGTTGGTGAGAGGAAACAGAACAAGGGTTTCTGGTTGGGAAAGAAACGTAGACAACATCAACGACAGAAGGCTGAGAGCAAGATTTAATAAAGGGGGACAGCAGTGTTTCAGGCGAGAGATGCCCGGGGAGTATCAAATATTTCGGGTAGCAGAATGCTGGCTTGGTTGTGTGTTTTAGGTGTGCGGCCGCCCAACTTGGAAGTACGGTAAAAGTCACCTGAATGTGTTGGAAAAGACTTCCGTTGTCTGCATATTCCATAACCTGTAACAATAACACACTCATGAAAACGAGCTTCGCCAAAATAGGAGAAAGCGCCCTTGCGCCCTCGGTTTCCGCGGGTGAAGCCGTGAGCAAGTCGGCTCACCTCACAGCGATTCTTATCCTAAGCATGGCAAAGCATACCAAAATCTCCTAAACGTTATGCCCGCGAAACCGGGAACCCACAAAGTGCTTGCCCAGTGGGAAACTGCAACGAGTTCATCAATCAAGAGATTTTCCAAGAAGATACCACGTTGAGGATTCCATCTTCCATAAAGCTACCGAAATACCCCACAATGTTCGGGTGAGCGACCATCGCCAACACCTGCAGAGCGCAACGAATATATCGCTCGAAAAACACGCTTTGGAAGTCCAACAACGCTGGAACAGATACACGGCAGGAATCTCTTTCAAAAGTTTGGCAAACCCAGAACACGGTTTTGGAAGCAGTTACGTAACAACAGCCATGCTGATCCTTGTACACTGAGAGATGTCTCGAATCTCAATAAGTTCTAATGTAATGCCTCCAAGGACAGTCCGTCCGGTTTGTTGTCTGGCCAAATGTGCGTCAAGCCTGGACACAACACACGTTTCTGAAAACTCCAAATAGGGTTGCATATTATGGTTGAAGATGCACCTTGATTTCATTCATAACTTCCTCCCGATCCTCGGACGATTGGTCCTCGACAAATATACGCTGCAATCCAACAAGCGTAAAAAGAGCTCAGAGCTCAGAACCTTTCGACCATATCGACAGCCTTCTAGTTTAATGACAAGAGTCTAAAGAAAGGTGCGTCGAGTAAGTTTCCACCTTGATAACAAATTTCGACCCGTCTGACTTCCGACGAACAAGTATGACAGAACCTTGAGCGCCCCGCCCAAGGCTTTTAACTTTCTCAAACTTCTCCATTACGGGTTGGTTTACAGACGATTACTGCACAAGGTTGCGCTTCTGGAACAGGTCACTGCTTGGCTCACGAAATATTCATCCTTTTGCATCAAGAACCGCTGGAAGTTTTATGCATATGCCTTTGAAACCCCAAGTATACTGTGGGCGAAGCGTTTGTGGGGTTACACGACACCGTCAAATTGCGCCTGCTCTACGTGTGGCTGAGCAGCAAAGAGATACCACTGAATTCTGTGTGAAAGGGTTAGCTGACAATTTCGGTTTCAGATTTCCAAAGCTATCCGTCATGACGGAAGACAGTTTCAGGTGCGCGCACAACCATTCTCAATGGATTAACCACCAGCGATCTTCAGATCTAAACGCGTTTGTGGGGCCTTTCTTTGCGGACTTTATTATGATACGTCACAAGCGAATGCGTCGTGACACAGTAGTTAGATGAATGATACCATACGATAGGCATAGCGATAGGCAGAGGAGAGCGGAGCGAGAGCAGGAGCAGACTGCAGACGAGGGGAGAGCAGAGGTGCAGGTGTCACGGAGCAGTGACACTGTAGTGTACGGAGCGGAGTCTGCAATGATCTTATTTATATGATGTACTAGGCGCTGTCGATCACAAATATGCGATCTCCACTAGGCGTCGATCTTTTTGGACAGCACAATTAATTACCATGCGATGTTAACACGGATATCGCCATTACATCATATGACCGCAGGATCATGTGCGCGACAGTGCTTTGCTTTTTGCTTCCCAGCATGCCATGCCATAACGCGTGGGTGGCGTCGTGGTACATACACGCGACTGCTGTGGCAGTGTCATCGCTAGCGTCTGGCGATCGTGAGATGGAACATTCTACTGTATCGCCCGTTGAGATTCGAGCTTTGCTGCTGCTGCTGCTGCTGCTGCTGCTGATTGACTAAGTACTAGGCCCGGTCGATCTTAAATTAAGATCTCCACTAGGCGCATCTGACGGTGGATGGGATTATTTATCTTGCCGACGTGGCGCACTCGAGTGATCCGAACATGAACATCGAGTCTGCCATTCCATTAATGATTTGACATTTCTCGATCCTTGCGTCTGCTATGCAATGCAAAAGCGAATCTATCTGATTTCCGAACGTCGCGTCGGCCATGCGATGTTTAAATCATTTTCGCCATTACATCATATGACCGCAGGATCATGTGTGCGACAGTGCTTTGCCTTTTGCTTCCCAGCATGCCATGCCATAACGCGTGGATGGCGTCGCGATATATGTACGCGACTGCAGTGGCACTGTCATCGTTGGCGTCTGGTGATCGTGCGATCGAAAATTCGACTGCGTCGCCCGTTGGGATTCGAGCTTTGCTGCTGCTGCTGCTGATTGACTATGTATGTAAGTAAGTAAGGTAATTTACTTGGTGCCAAGATTATAAAGGTCAGAGGTCTAGGCGGATCGATCTCAAAAAGAGATCTCCACTAGGCCATCTGACCGTAGGATCATGTGCGCGACAGTGTTTCGCTTTTTGCATCCCAACATGCCATGCCATAACGCGTGGGTGGCGTCGCGGTAAATGTACGCGACTGCAGTGGCACTGTCATCGTTAGCGTCTGGCGATCGTGAGATCGGAAGTTCGTCTGTGTCGCCCGTTGGGATTCGCGCTTTGCTGCTGCTGCTGATTAAGTAAGTAAGGTAATTTGGTCCGGTTCCAAATTATAAGGAGCAGAGGAAGGTAATTTACTTCATGCCAAGACGATAAAGGTCAGAGGTTATGATCTCGGTGTCTACAGTGATACTGTTGATCCTGCGGATTCCCCGTAAATCGGATGACCGCCCAGTCACCTTGTCCGATCCGCTCCCGTTGGGTAGGAATGGCGAGAAAAAGAGCGGAAAGTAAGGCGAAGTGATCAAACAGGAGATATATGACAATATATATGCTGTTTTGTAGTGTGAAAATGCAGGTGTGCTGGCTCTTGGAATACTAAAGTCAGATAAAATAATATGATGTCTGGCTAAGTGTTCGGGAGCCTGACACTGTGACACAGGCAGCACTGCAGGTGACATCCAGGCGAGGGGTGAAACTAAGGGTGCACCACTGAACCCTCCCAAGGGGGGGGGGAAAGTCAGCATACCCGTGACACCACCTCACCCCGAAGGAGGGAGGTGCACTGCAGGGCCAGCCGGTACATCCGGACAGGCGGCTAGAAGAGATGTTTGAGTGTTACTCTAAGAGGCCTTTTTCAACCTAGCTAGAAGCAATTCCATGCATTGGCGCTAGTAAGTTCTCACATCTCAAGCCCGATTCCAATTCTAGGGTTTTGGTGCTTCTCCGCTCACACTGCCGTTGATCTTGGGCAGCCAGACAGGGGAAGAGCGGAATGCCGGCCAATCGGTGTCGTCCTCGTCGTCGAAGGCGGCGCCGTAGCAAGCAGGCTCCTCGAGGTCTTCAGGCAGCGGGTAGGCGGCATCGTCCGTGGTGGGCACCACCAGAGAACCGCTGCCGACCGTGTCGATCGCATCACCCGTAACCGGTGCAGGCAGGGAGAGGCGGGCGGAGAGTGCTGCCGCAGCAGGCTGCTCCTCGGGTGGAGCCGGCGGGTCCACAGCAGGGGGCGCTGCCGTGAGGGCGGCGGCGGATGCATTAAGCGGCGGGCGGGCAGTGGCCGCTCGCGATGTCTCCAAGTGCCTGTTGTTCGCGAACGCCTCGACGCACACGTACGGGCAGGCACCACGGGTGTCGGGGTGGGAATCCGTGACGTGCCACATGCGGAAGCAGACAGTGCAAGGAAAACCCGTACCCACCCACTTGAGGTACATGGAGTTGGGGGAATCGGAGGTCCATTTCCCCTCCAAGGGCGCGGCCGACTGCTTCTGCATGCGAAGTGCCATGGCAACAGGGGACCGCGGAGATGGGTTGGGCTTCGGGGTTGCCTGCTTAGGGCGGTACCCAGAGCCCTCGGGTGGGATGTCGGGATCGGCAGAGGGCGAGAGTGTGGCAAGGGGGCTCTCGTCCCGAAAGGCGAGGCGGATGCGTAGAGCAAGGCGGGCAAAAGTGAAGACCGCACCCGCACGCAACTCGCGCAACACCACCAGGTACAGAGGGGTGACGTACGGTGACTTCTTGGCGGACTCGGACAGAATGTGCCAGAGGTCCATGACGCGGTCGGGGTCGCTGTACGCCGGCTTGAGCTTCTGGTGGCGGTCTCCAAGCCGTCGAATTAGTGCAAGTTGTGGGGCGGGGTCCTCGCTCTCGGTGAGGACAACCGCCCTCATCTGAGTCCAGAAGCGCATGCCGTCCGCGTCGGGTACACCCTCCACCTCGTACCGTAAGCGCTGAAGAGCATAGCGGCCGTCAGCAGGGTGGTGGCGGGCACACTCGTGGTAGACGCTCAGTGCGTTGCCACGAAGCGGGTGCGGAAGGATGCTGAAGAGGATCTCGTTGATGGTGACGTGGTAGAAGTCATGGTCGTGCTCGAGGTCCAGGAGCTTGGCCGCCTCGCTGTAGGAGACGGGGTACAGCACGTGGGCCAATCCCGAGAGGAGGGCGTTGAAGTCCATGTCGGCAGTCGTGGTGTCCAAGGTGTAACCAGTGGGCATCTTGAGGCCAGTAGACTTCAGGAACGAGAGCAGGTCACTCCCATACTGAAAAGCGTAGGCGAGCTGCTCGATGTACTCATCCTCGCGTCCCTCCTCCACAGGCGTGGTGGTCAAAACGTCGGGATCGTTGAAGTAGTCGAAAGCCGTAGGGGCGTTGACCGTAGATGTCGGTTTTGAGCGCAATGAAGAAGTCCCAACAATCCTGCGTGGTCTACGAGACGAGGCAGGGGTAGACTGCGAATCGGAAGGTGAATTTGACGGTGTTCCGCCCTGATGTGTGCGGGCAGCGCGCAGAGCGGAAGCGAGTCCCTCACGTCGAGTCGAAGCCATTGTCGGAATAAAATATTGCGGTTCCAGTTGTAGATTGAAGCACACGAGGTGTGCAATAAAAACACTGAAGATGTCGTAAAAAAGATGTGAAGATGTCGAGATGTTGTTGCCGTGCCGTGACGTGCTGCGAGTGGTGCGGTGCGGCTGATGTCGGTTGCTGCCAAAAGATGTCGATAGAGTCGCGAAAAAGCGAAGCGGACCAGAGAGATCAACAAGCCAACACAAAGGTGCGTGGGCCGGTAACCTGATCAAACAGGAGATATATGACAATATATATGCTGTTTTGTGACTGTGAAAATGCAGGTGTGCTGGCTCTTGGAATACTAAAGTCAGATAAAATAATATGATGTCTGGCTAAGTGTTCGGGAGCCTGACACTGTGACACAGGCAGCACTGCAGGTGACATCCAGGCGAGGGGTGAAACTAAGGGTGCACCACTGAACCCTCCCAAGGGGGGGGGAAAGTCAGCATACCCGTGACGAAGCAGCAAGGCAGCACTCCAGCGTCAGATCGGAGCCTGAGTTGGAGAACCCATTTTTAAGGGTGGGCGGGCAGGGAAGAAAAATTGCGTTAGGAAACGAAGAAGAAAGACGCAGCAATCGTCAGCAGGTAGGAAAAGTGAAGTATTTTCACCAATTTCCGACTTAAGAGCGACACTCTGCGACACTTGGACTACGAAGCTGGAGGTGAACCGCCACTTCGCGATTCTTCATTTCCGCGATCCGAGGAGTGAGATCGGACGATCCGTCTCCTGAATGACGGTCATCACTGATGACGGAAGGAAAGTCGGCGATCAACAGTGTAGTGATACGGTTGATCCTGCGGATTCCCCGTAAATCGGATGACCGCCCAGTCACCTTGTCCGATCCGCTCCCGTTGGGTAGGAATGGCGAGAAAAAGAGCGGAAAGTAAGGCGAAGCAACAAGGCACCACTCCAGCGTCGCCTCTCCGCCAACACTCACAACCCCCGCCTCTTGACGCCTTTTCACCCCAACTCTCAAACTCGAGCCAACAGAAATTAATAATCAAATTACTCATACAAATACCCGCACGAATGATTGTGCCGCATTCAGCTCCATGTATTCTTTCGTCGAGACTTTCTCTACCTGCCTTGAGGATGACATTCCCAAGACTTGCCACACTTTCATATAATGTCTAGCAATCCTCTCTGTTTTCCAATACGCCTGTCCCATAACCTGCTGCAGGTCGGCTCCTTCAAGGAAAAGTTCAATTGCTCCCGCTGTCCGAATGCTGAAGAATGTTTCCCCATTGAACAGCCCCGCTTTTTGCAACTAGTATTTGAGGTCTGAATTCATCTGCTTCCTGGAAATCGGACTATTTTCCACTTTGCCAGACCTGACTGGTCTGAACAAGAATCCTTGTGCAAGGTTCAGACCCAAATTTTTCATCACTTGGAGGTAGTCCTCCAACGCTGAGATGGGGCATTTAGATTTATCAGGGAGTCTTTTGATTCCGAAAACGTGTTCATCGCCCGAACGGAGTGTCTTCCCCCACTGGTAGTTGAAGAGAAAACCGGAGTTATCGGGAAATCTTATGATCCCTTCCACCCTTGTGGCGCCCAGCTCCGCCGGTCTCTTCAGAGCGTATAAGTCCATCGGGATCATTGCCTTACATCTAAGAGTGATGAACAAAAGTATCCAATCTTGTGTCGAGGCAAAACCAGCTGCCTCTGCGTTCATGTGAATCACTAGCTTGTCGATCGTACAAATGAAAAGTGGTGTTGCCTGATTTGGGGTGATTCTTGCTTGCAACTGTTCATTCCTGGTCATCGTTTCATAGACCTTAACCACCCTACCTGTGCACGGGTTGTCCGACCCGCCCCTTCCGAAATCCTGGAAGGCACTAGAGAGTCTGCCGATAAGGGAATTCACCGAACTTGCGGCTTGCCTGACTGGGCAACTACATCTTCCCAGTTGAGGGCACGTGGCCGAATGAACGTTAGTCTTACCGAACTGTTCCAAGTAAATAAGATACCATAAGATGTGTTGCGCTGTACACGAATCCAATGATTCTGGTGGGGTCATGCAAGCCAGGAATTCCCCGAGGGCTCGCAAATTTCGGAGTTTGGCCGATTGGTACACATCCCTGGCCCTTGCTTCCTGAAGCTCCTTCGTTCTTAGATGTATGGCGGCCCAGTCAGGGGATTTTCTCAACAGGCTCTTGCCACCACCCTGTTAACCTCAAAATTTTCCCCTTCCCCAAAAGTTACAGGCGTTCAACAATTTATTTTCCAGGGTAAACGGATTACTATGGGAGGCTTAATAATATATCACATGAATTTTGTGTTTTTGGAATACGAAGTGTTTCTAAGAAAAATCGAATCTAAAAATCCAGACTGCCCACGGGAGTGGGCCTGCTTCTGACCATCTTCCATTTCTAAGTTGTTGGAAACAGACCTCTCCTACTTCAGCGATTCTGAACTTTTGTTTGCACAGCTTATTGTACGTAGTCCACCAGAACCCATCTGGAGAGAAACCATCCCACTGTGGAGCAACCACAGAGGCTGACGCTTTCTGTTCTCTAAGATACATCAGGAACGGTCCCATTAATGCAAAAGGCGGATTAGCATAACAGTTCAGTCCAGCTAGTGGATAGGCAAAGACATTGGTGCCACAAGCTTCTTTCTCTGGCAGCCTTGAGCAAAATCGCATTTTGGGACATCCCCGAACATTAGCCGTTGTTGCGAAGCAGTCGATGTTGTGCCGTCCAAACATCATGTTCAACAGAGGAGAGAACCGTGGCATTAGTGAATAATGAGACTCTTCATCCGGGACTACAATAGTTCCATCAGGTCCCCTTGAAAAGGAAACCACCTTCAGCTCCAAGTTGTTATCCGCGACAAATCTATAGAGCTTTTCTGCAAAGTCCTTGCATGCTTTCGCGCCCAGGTTAGACGAGAGGATTCTCGATGAATCCCAGATATTTTTATCCAAGATTATGTCCCAGCGTTGCGGGACCCGTTCTATTGGGATTTTGAACAAGGCTTCAGAAATCAAAATTGACTGATCCACCGACGAGCAGGTTCTCAAATCTCGATAGCACGAAATTTCATCTTGGAATTCCCCTGCTCTGATTGATGCCGTGACTTTTGTACCATCGACGTTTGTATCCACGAGTATCGAGCAGTGGGCCTGCTTCCTAAATGCGGACACCTTAATCAGCGACGGCTGGAAGAGTTGACCCAAGTAGAGTTTGAAATGCCTCATCTGCTTACTGTTCAGGAAAAACTTTTTCTGCAGAATTCGTGCCTCTTTGCCAGGAAGGCATACAGCCTCCTGCATGCAATAAGGATGCCCGGGGCTGCGATTGACATTGAAACCAACTTTCCTGCCACTCTTTCCAGGTCCCTGGCCGAAATACTTGACGAAGCTCGCAGGTCCGTTGCCAGGCTCAAGAACTTATCCCATTTTTCCTGCGGGATGAAGAATTCCTGCTTCGCAAGGTCAATACCAATGCCTAGCCAGGTGATGGTCAAGGACGGAATGAACTCCGTCTTCTCCAGATGAATAAAATATCCTGCCGCCGTCATGCATGACGAGACAACGAACGCCGAGATTTTGGCTCTTTCATGTTTCGTAAGAGTTGAAGCTCCCACTGGGGCCGGCCCCCCGGCATTATCATCAATGTAGTATAAATATGGTATCCCCAGCCGCCGGATGAATCCCGCGAATTCTCCCGCGAAGGCGCTATAAATGACCGGCGCTAGCTTCCATCCAAAATTGAGAACTGTATAGACGTAATAAACGCCATCCCACAGGAAACCCATGTACTGTTGCGACTCCTCTGTAAGCATCACATGGAAGAATCCGTTCGCTTGGTCCATAATAAATGCCGGATCCCCCACCTCTAGGATTTGTGGAAGCATTGTCACCGACTCGTAGGTAAACGGAATATCCTTACACCAAAGGTTAAGGAATCTTGCATCGTTGATCTTTCTTGGTTTGGCTGGCTCCACTCCTACCGGCATAACAAGATGCGGGGGAGAGCATTCCCCTTCTTTGCCCCAGACTCTTATCGCTCCCCACCTGAGCTCGTCCTGTATCTTCCCAGGGATCCAGGGGATCAAATGATCTGGGATCGCATGATTCTTGAACTGCATCCTCGGGGGTGTTCTTGAGTCGAAACGAGCCCCTTCGTAAGTGCCTGAAAAGTGTTGGAAGAAATCCAAGATGGAGACTCCATTCTTTGCCCATTCTTTGACCAGCAATCCCATCTCTGATGATGTTACCACCGTGTCCCAGAACTGGGTACACTCATGGATAGTTCCCACCCGGAATTCCCCCGGATCCCTAGCTGGTGCGGAAAGGGGGTCCGGGACCAAATTACCACTGAGGGCATCAATTACTGAAGGGGCCAAGGTGTCCCGCCCTTGGGCTTCACATGGCCCTAAGGACTGTTGCCTGTCCATCACTTCCCGGGCACTGTCGAATCCTGCTGGAAACAGCACAGCAGCCTAGGGGAGAACGCTCCCGGCGGATAAAGAACGAACTCAATAACAGATAACATACGGGAATAAATACCCGGACAGACACAAGCAGAGTCACCGAGGATGACATACTGGATATGACACGTGACAATACGAACATGTCACGGCGTCATTTCCCGCACACCACCTCATCAGAGGTGGCTCTACAGCTTGTGAATGTCACCACCCTAGCTACTAGAATGTACATCTAATGAGAATGTTAAAGTCTAGTGGCTAGCAGATCACAAGTGTAAAGAAAGTAACAAAGGATGCTGGATAAACACTCAGCTAGCAGCGCAAGCTCATACGGAGACATTTCTAAGGCAAATTCCTGCCGGCTAGTGGTCAGCAGCTAGAATTCGTGCCGCCTGTCTGTTTGCGGAAACAGATGAAAGAAAGAAATTATCAGCTGCCTGTCGGTTTAGCAAAGATAAGTTAAGCCACGATCCCGCGGTCTCTGCGTCTTAAGGATAACAATTGGGCTTTTGAAACTGAATGCTGCCCGCTAGTGGTCAAAAGAAATGTCAAAAATTCATCGGAGTTAAGAAGATTCCCGCTCCAGCTAGTGGTCGAAACACGGAAGTAAAAGCTCTGCCTGTCCGTTTAGAAATCATGATGAACCAGAAGAATAACCCCCATATGAGTCGCTGCTAGCACCACCAGACCCAGAGTCATAGTGGCTGTCAGAAATGTAATCGGAGTGCTCATCCTCGTCCTCGTGAGCACCACCAGAGTCGTGCTCCTCGTGATCGTCGGAGTGTGATTCGTAAGCTATATCGTAGTTGCCATCATCCAAAGCTGGCGGAAAAAATTCAGCTTCTGAAGCTTGCAAAAGGCCGCCATAAGATTCCGCCTGGAAACCTGTGTCCAGCTCGGCATCTTGTTCCAACTGAGATGAAGAAAAATGCGGAAAGGCCAAGGGGCCACCATACTCCACCTCATAGTCGTCATCAGACTCATCGTAATACCCAAGAGGGTATTCCGACTCATCTTCACTCCCATCATCCTCAAATACTGTGTGGACGTCCTGGGCAATAGATGCGGAACGCACGGAATGAAAACGATGGCGCCCCACACGAACAGGAGGGGCCTGTCGTGGGAGCCTGCGCGAACTGGATGGCCCAGTCGCGGGTCTTGTGGTAGTTACTTGTGTCGAAACAGATCTGGCGGAAAGCAACGCCAGCGCATCGCCAACGCCCACATCACAAAGAGATACAGCTGGAGCCAACGAAACCTCGGACGCAGCACCACCAACTGCTGAGTCCCCTGAAACAACTAGCTCTAGAATAACCGGCTCCAAAACAATCTCAGGTCGCGGTAAATTCTGCGGGGCACTCCTAAAATGAGCGAGCGCCCTAGCTTGGGCTTGGCACAAAGAAATGAGCTGAGCGCGCTTGAGAAATTCCACTTTGTCCAACCTCTCATCACAAGATAACAAAAGAGCTCGAAGCTCCTCATCGGGCAAAACATCTGCGAGAGCCATTGCGGAAAAATAATCTGAAGAGAAAGCAAACGCGCGAAAAGAATGCCGATACCACTCCGCCATAATTCCCAAAGCTGCCGTAGTGTCCAAGCGAAAGCGAGAATCAAATTTCGAACACCGCAAGAGGGAAGGGTGAGCTCAAAATAAAGATAGAGCGATAACGAAATAAAATTCCACGCTAAATACGAATTACGCGAAGCGTAACTGGGACCATAACCTGCTGAAAACAGCACAGCAGCCTAGGGGAGAACGCTCCCGGCGGATAAAGAACGAACTCAATAACAGATAACATACGGGAATAAATACCCGGACAGACACAAGCAGAGTCACCGAGGATGACATACTGGATATGACACGTGACAGTACGAACATGTCACGGCGTCATTTCCCGCAAATCCTTTTACTGCCATGGTAATAAATGCAAGCGGGTCTCTCACACTTGTCGTAGCCGGCATGCCAGAATCCAGTGCGAAGTTGGCAAGGCTGTCAGCCAGTTTATTGTGGTCCCGTGCCACATGCTTGAAATTGAAAACACAATCCGGGCGCAAGGCCATGTGAGCTTTCCCAACGATAAGTAGTCTCTCCAAGTCTTTTGCGATAACGTTACGGGAGCCCGAGAATGCTGACACCACCAGCTCCGAGTCCCCAACAATTGTTGCTGTGGTCAAGTTCCATTCTATTGCTCTTTGGATTGCAATCACGGCCCCCACGAATTCTGCATAATTATTCGTCTTGGATCCAAGGCGTCCGTAGTCCCGGGTCCACTGTTGACCTTGTTCTGAGCAGAGTGCCACCCCGAACGAGGCTTGCCTCAAATCCGGCGATGCGTTAAAGCGGCATGCACCATCGAAGAAAAGCAATCCCTTCCGTGGGGCCGAGTTTGGCTCGTGTCCCTGTTCGAGACAACAACCACACCAGAGCACTCTTCCTTTCAGGAGAAATGCTCCTCGAAAATCGCACCCCGGTCTCTACCGGGCCCCAATCCTGTGGAAAGGGATGGACGATTTTCGAGCCTGGCCACTTCCGGTGTGCTACTCGTGTAGAGTAACCCACCCGTTGTGGTCAGTACTCTAACCGTCCAGCATCCCCATGTTAAAGGGAGGCTTCTATGACGGACGGGATCAGGTGGTCCGTGCAGGCAAGGTAATTGGCATTAATTGCCTGTATCCGCGAAGCACTCCAACTTGAGATATGCATCCCAAAGTCCGAAACCCAGTGTTCCGAAGCTGATCCCGAAATCTAACGTAGGGCAAAAAAAAAAGCAAATCCAATTATCGAAATCCAGGATCCCGAAGGCTGAAATCTGAAAATTTAACGTAGAGCAAAATCAGCGAAATCGAAATTTCGAAAATCTAACGTAGAGCAAAAAAAACAAATCCAAAATTCGAAAATCCAGCATCCCGAAGACTGAAGACTGAAAATCTAACGTAGAGCAAAATCAGCCAAATCGAAATTTCGAAATCCAACGTAGAGCAAAAATACCAAATCCAAAATTCGAAAAATCCAGCATCCCGAATTTGAAATCTGAAAATCTAACGTAGAGCAAAATCAGCCAAATCGACATTTCGAAAATCTAACGTAGAGCAAATTCACAAAAATGCAAAATTAACTTATCAAGCAAATCCATATCACATACAACAATGCATTTCAATTTGGTATTTAAACCTGGAATCTGATGTTACAAGGTAAGGCAGGCATCCTGGCCCGCTCCCAAATATTGATACACTATATACATATTATACAGACCAGCATTCTGGCAACTTTTGACGATTTCTAAACAGGCTCCCTCTGAGGAGGTGGTGGCAACTGAGGCAACTGGTTTTGGTTATTCCTATTGTCATTCTTATTTCGTTTGTCCACCCAAGTCACATTGATGGATCCATCCTTGTTCAACGCATAAGGGGACTTGCAGTCCCGCAGCATATGTGACCCCTGGCATTTTGGACATTTGGCATTACCATCTGCAGGGGCTCCCGGTTTTGCAGTAACATGCTTAGTGGCTCCTGATAACGAAGCCTTCTTGGATTGGGTTTTAATGAACATCTGCAATTCTGACTCGTGCGTATCATCCTTCTCACACTCTGGAACTGTAGCCCTTATTTGTTGATGTGCAAACAGGGCAATGTGATTGTCCGGCAAGGACGCATCCCTAGTACCTCCTGCCAACTCCCTCTCGATGAGAGTGGCAAGGGAATACAAGGACTGAGGAGTCTCCGGCTCCCTGGAACTGGCTCCCGGCAAACCAAAAGCAGCTGCCACCTTTCGCATCAGCTTCGGTATCTCCGGCACCGATTTCCCCGGGGTCAGGCACCAGTCCAACAGCTCGCTTCTCAATCGGTGTGCTTTCAACCAGTTGGAGACCCCCTTGGTCTCCTCTTGCATGGATCTTTGGAGCACCGAGTCCACGTACGCCAGAATGTCGAATCCCGGCGTCATCGATGATGCCAATCCCAAAGGAGCCTGCTCCCTCATGCCACCATCCATCTTCATTTACTTGAGGTTGAGGAAACACTCACATATCGTCCTTTGCCTCGATACAAACATGCATAATAATGTGTTACAACAGTAACATCTTCTCGCCCCCACTCTGACAATGCACGTAATGCAATAATCATAAGGGGTCATAATCTGAGGCAATCACATCACCCTCCCTAATCATTAATTCCAGCATCAGCTTGTCACGAGCATGCAATTTTTCCATCGATCGGATCAAAGAAATTTTCATACCTATCCTCACATCGAACAAAGCAATCATAGTCATCATAAATGCAGTACTTATTGTCCAACATTACAGGAACTATTTCGTCATAATTAGAGCAACTTCATCATCATGATAACAGCAATAATTTCAATCCTATTTTCAGCAATCCTCGCAGCAATTCAAGTTGTAATATAACAAATTCATATTTTCAATATAAACAAATTCATATTTTCAAATAGCATTCATCTCAATTGCAGCAATTATTTATCATCATAATAACAGCAAACAATTTTGATCCTAATCACAACAATTAATGGCAAATTTTTGAAACAATGCAACAATCAGGAAATTACAACTCTCATGCAAGACTGCCCTCAGAAAAATAATACAACTATATCTACCACAGATATGTGAATCTGTCCTCCCCATATGGGAGTTCATCCACAATCAGCACAGATCTACACAATGGACATCTGCTGACTACTTTTCTATAGGTCATGGTGAAAACAGCATGTATTGCTCTGGCTGGACCAAGCTGGTCAAATGGTACATTTCATCCAGGCCATCGAAACAGGCTACATGATAGTGGTGATTGCAAGCAGTTGACACACACGGCATTTCTCCTAGCAGGCTGGCTAGGCAAATGGCACAATCATCTCCCACCGTTGGGGCAGTCAGAGTTCTTGTGAGCACCACTTCATCATCAGCCTCCCGAGCCTGCAATATCAACCAATTTTTGTCAAGAAGGCCCATAACCAGGAGCTTACATCTGACCAGATATTTTGGAACCAATTGTCCACATAAACAACCCCCACGGGGTACAATGTCCCTCCAATCAAGAGGAGACACCTCACAGATTGAGGATTTCAGACAACAAAAAACCCCCACGGGGTACATACTCTTCCAAGAAGAGCCTCACTCAGTGTGAGGATAACCAAGTTCTTGTTGTCCCCACGGGACACAAGCAGCATTTTAAATTCAAACTTTTTAAAGCAAGTCAAAACTTTTAAATTGGCAGGCTACAAACAGCAGCATAAAAGTTTACAAGAACCAAATTTCACCACCTAGGAAGCGCCCACAAGCCCAGGCACTGCGCTCCTAGATTACTGCAAGGGCCCTAACTAATTACTCTTTGAGACAAGGACGGGGACCGGACTATTCTAAAAGAGGGGAAGAATTCCTAACTAGTGAAACGGGTTGAACAGGCTGATTAAGTTTGTATCAAACTACAGGGAAGGAGAAGGCCCTAGCAAATTAAACCGAAACGAATTCAAATTTCTAAAGGAAAAGGAGAGGTCAAGCAGGAGCGCTCGGGCTAGCTACCTGGGCTGGTTGCAGAGGTTCTTGTGCTTGGCTTGCGGGGGGGTCGAGGCCAGAGAAAAGACCTTGCTCCGCATTCGGGTCCGTGTGCGGGCCGAACCCCGGCGGGTACGTCGGGGTCTGCGCGGCTCCCGGCCGGACGTACAACGGGGACGGGGGCCGCCGGGGGCCCGTGCCCTCGGTGACCGGGACAACTGGAGGCGTTTGGTGTCCCGATTCCCGGGACACCAAGTCAGTCGGGACGTCCCCCATTGGCGGGGGGACCGGCCCCCCCGCGTTCAGATCAGTACGCGGGGTCAAAGTCACGGGTGTAGCCATATCCCCCGTCGGGGGCGTACGTGACCTCTCCAGCACCTCGCGGAAGCTCTCCAAATTCCGAACCATAGTTGCTCTGGACTGGTTGTTCGACACCTCCAGACCAGGGACCTTGGCACAGATCTTCCGAAGGTGCTCGGTCTTAAAGATTGAGGGCTTCAGAAGTAATTCCTTGCTAGGCAGCACGAAGAAGTTAAGTCCAGTAAAGGCGTTCACCGTCAGGTCGGGAATAGTCAGCCTTTCCTCCGTCGCGTGGTGGACTTCATCGCGGGACGCCTGCGGACGGAGAGGGAGGCTGGCCCCCCCCGTAACATCCTCCGCCAAGGACGTTCTCTGCAGCACATTTCTTGCCGGAGGAGGAGAGTCAGCGCGTCCAGGGGCAGCTTGGTCGCCAAACGACAATTCCTGCAACAAGGACGGTCCGGACGGCGACTCCGGCGTTTCAACATTCTCTCGGGACCACCTTTCCCCCGCGTCGACCACCTCGTCACCGTCTTCAGATTCATTAAGACCCAACGAGCGAAAGATTGCGGGCTCCTCCCGCGGAGGGGAGACCCGCGGAGCCGAGGTCGATGCATTAAACGCGGACGACATAACGTTGGGCACGGAATTCTCATCAAGCAGACGGGGCCGTGCGCTGCGGGAGGCGCGGGTCGCCCTCCGCAAATCAGAACTAGTAGCGATTGCTGCGGAAACCATGATTGTAAGAAGAAAACTTGCGTTAGGAAACGGAGAAGAAAGACGCAGCAATCGTCAGCAGGTAGGAAAAGTGAAGTATTTTCACCAATTTCCGACTTAAGAGCGACACTCTGCGACACTTGGACTTCGAAACTGGAGGTGAACAGCCACTTCGTGATCCTTCATTTCCTCGATCCGGGGAGTTAGATCAGACGATCCGTCTCCTGAATGGCGGTCATCACTGATGACGGAAGGAAAGTCGGCGATCAACAGTGATACTGTTGATCCTGCGGATTCTCCGTAAATCGGATGACCGCCCAGTCACCTTGTCCGATCCGCTCCCGTTGGGCAGGAATGGCGAGAAAAAGAGCGGAAAGTAAGGCGAAGCAACAAGGCACCACTCCAGCGTCAGATCGGAGCCTGAGTTGGAGAACCCATTTTTAAGGGTGGGCGGGCAGGGAAGAAAAATTGCGTTAGGAAACGAAGAAGAAAGACGCAGCAATCGTCAGCAGGTAGGAAAAGTGAAGTATTTTCACCAATTTCCGACTTAAGAGCGACACTCTGCGACACTTAGACTACGAAGCTGGAGGTGAACCGCCACTTCGCGATTCTTCATTTCCGCGATCCGAGGAGTGAGATCGGACGATCCGTCTCCTGAATGACGGTCATCACTGATGACGGAAGGAAAGTCGGCGATCAACAGTGATACTGTTGATCCTGCGGATTCCCCGTAAATCGGATGACCGCCCAGTCACCTTGTCCGATCCGCTCCCGTTGGGTAGGAATGGCGAGAAAAAGAGCGGAAAGTAAGGCGAAGCAACAAGGCACCACTCCAGCGTCGCCTCTCCGCCAACACTCACAACCCCCGCCTCTTGACGCCTTTTCACCCCAACTCTCAAACTCGAGCCAGCAGAAATTAATAATCAAATTACTCATACAAATACCCGCACGAATGATTGTGCCGCATTCAGCTCCATGTATTCTTTCGTCGAGACTTTCTCTACCTGCCTTGAGGATGACATTCCCAAGACTTGCCACACTTTCATATAATGTCTAGCAATCCTCTCTGTTTTCCAATACGCCTGTCCCATAACCTGCTGCAGGTCGGCTCCTTCAAGGAAAAGTTCAATTGCTCCCGCTGTCCGAATGCTGAAGAATGTTTCCCCATTGAACAGCCCCGCTTTTTGCAACCAGTATTTGAGGTCTGAATTCATCTGCTTCCTGGAAATCGGACTATTTTCCACTTTGCCAGACCTGACTGGTCTGAACAAGAATCCTTGTGCAAGGTTCAGACCCAAAATTTTCATCACTTGGAGGTAGTCCTCCAACGCTGAGATGGGGCATTTAGATTTGTCAGGGAGTCTTTTGATTCCGAAAACGTGTTCATCGCCCGAACGGAGTGTCTTCCCCCACTGGTAGTTGAAGAGAAAACCGGAGTTATCGGGAAATCTTATGATCCCTTCCACCCTTGTGGCGCCCAGCTCCGCCGGTCTCTTCAGAGCGTATAAGTCCATCGGGATCATTGCCTTACATCTAAGAGTGATGAACAAAAGTATCCAATCTTGTGTCGAGGCAAAACCAGCTGCCTCTGCGTTCATGTGAATCACTAGCTTGTCGATCGTACAACTGAAAAGTGGTGTTGCCTGATTTGGGGTGATTCTTGCTTGCAACTGTTCATTCCTGGTCATCGTTTCATAGACCTTAACCACCCTACCTGTGCACGGGTTGTCCGACCCGCCCCTTCCGAAATCCTGGAAGGCACTAGAGAGTCTGCCGATAAGGGTATTCACCGAACTTGCGGCTTGCCTGACTGGGCAACTACATCTTCCCAGTTGAGGGCACGTGGCCGAATGAACGTT
Source organism: Cymbomonas tetramitiformis (assembly GCA_001247695.2). NCBI lineage: Eukaryota > Viridiplantae > Chlorophyta > Pyramimonadophyceae > Pyramimonadales > Pyramimonadaceae > Cymbomonas > Cymbomonas tetramitiformis. The sequence goes on from LGRX02012553.1 coordinate 42,969, forward strand.
AGTCTTACCGAACTGTTCCAAGTAGATAAGATACCATAAGATGTGTTGCGCTGTACACGAATCCAATGATTCTGGTGGGGTCATGCAAGCCAGGAATTCCCCGAGGGCCCGCAAATTTCGGAGTTTGGCCGATTGGTACACATCCCTGGCCCTTGCTTCCTGAAGCTCCTTCGTTCTTAGATGTATGGCGGCCCAGTCAGGGGATTTTCTCAACAGGCTCTTGCCACCACCCTGTTAACCTCAAAATTTTCCCTTCCCCAAAAGTTACAGGCGTTCAACAATTTATTTTCCAGGGTAAACGGATTACTATGGGAGGCTTATTAATATATCACATGAATTTTGTGTTTTTGGAATACAAAGTGTTTCTAAGAAAAATCGAATCTAAAAATCCAGACTGCCCACGGGAGTGGGCCTGCTTCTGACCATCTTCCATTTCTAAGTTGTTGGAAACAGACCTCTCCTACTTCAGCGATTCTGAACTTTTGTTTGCACAGTTTATTGTACGCAGTCCACCAGAACCCATCTGGAGAGAAACCATCCCACTGTGGAGCAACCACAGAGGCTGACGCTTTCTGTTCTCTAAGATACATCAGGAACGGTCCCATTAATGCAAAAGGCGGATTAGCATAACAGTTCAGTCCAGCTAGTGGATAGGCAAAGACATTGGTGCCACAAGCTTCTTTTTCTGGCAGCCTTGAGCAAAATCGCATTTTGGGACATCCCCGAACATTAGCCGTTGTTGCGAAGCAGTCGATGTTGTGCCGTCCAAACATCATGTTCAACAGAGGAGAGAACCGTGGCATTAATGAATAATGAGACTCTTCATCCGGGACTACAATAGTTCCATCAGGTCCCCTTGAAAAGGAAACCACCTTCAACTCCAAGTTGTTATCCGCGACAAATCTATAGAGCTTTTCTGCCAAGTCCTTGCATGCTTTCGCGCCCAGGTTAGACGAGAGGATTCTCGATGAATCCCAGATATTTTAATCCAAGATTATGTCCCAGCGTTGCGGGACCCGTTCTACTGGGATTTTGAACAAGGCTTCAGAAATCAAAATTGACTGATCCACCGACGAGCA
>LGRX02012555.1:0-10739 GCA_001247695.2 Cymbomonas tetramitiformis
GCATGCTATGCTCACAGGCGCATGTTATGCTCACAGGCGCATGCTATGCTCACAGGCGCATGCTATGCTCACAGGCGCATGCTATGATCACAGGCGCATGCTATGCTCACAGGTGCATGCTATACTCACAGGTGCATGCTCAGATGCATGTAGAAGGTTCCGCGGGGCCCTCTGGCACCAGCGCTGTCAAATGGCGGATGAATGTGTCTTCCAGATACAGATAAAGTAGCCATCAGAGTTGTCATAGGCAATAGCAATTATTCAGCGTGGGTTACTGATGAGATGCTGTGTGTAGTGCATGAAAAATGGATGGCTGGAGCGGTGTGCCGTATGTTGGACAAACACTTGTCCGGGCAAGGCAAAGCTTATATTGTGAATCCTGAAGCCCACAGCCGTGCAGGTGTCGAGGAGTTTCGAAGGTGAGTTTCAAGCAAAATTTGACTGAATATATGTTTGGGAGGTGGATGTCATTCTACATTTGTGCGCGTCCAACGTGGCTGACCAAGTCCAAGGTGGGTCAACGACTTCTCATCACGATGTTCAGCATACGATATGGAGCAAGTGCATGGTTGACATATATGGCTCACATATGATGACATTATAGACATGTTTTACTGTGGTGTTTTACAAGTGATGCTTGTGCTGTATCTGCCATGTGTCCGGTTCCAAATGGTTTCACCATGCGCATTTGCGTTCCTACCCTATGTGTGCCTAGGTCGGTCTGCCTTAGTGATGAACAATATTGCTCCTTGCTAAGGAACTGTGCTGGATACGCAGGCTATTGATGGAAAATGGTTTTTCATATAGTGTTCAGTGTATCATAGATGAAGATCTTTTATTTGGCTATGAGGAGGAGTGCAGTGCTGTCAGACAAGAACTATATGTTATCAGCCGAATTGTGGAATTCCCCAATAGCAATACTACCCCATGACGAATGCAATACAGATGTCAGTGCCATACCGATTTTTAATTTGAGTTGCTCAGGTGCTTATGCATAATGGTCTATTAAGATTCATTTGCCTGCATGTGATGAATTCGGTTTGAAATGGTCTACCGGGCTGTATAAACAAACCCATCATAGAAAAGCCCGCCGGAAGCGCTAAGTTTTCGGGTTTCCCTCGTATTTTAAGCAAGTTTGTGGAGTGATTTTGCGGGTAGTGGTTGCAGGGTACTTAAACCCCCCCCCCTGGAGTTAAACTTCAGGTCTTGGGGGGGGTCAAAACCTCTCCCAAGACCTTACTTGCTTTGCTACCGTGGGGTGGTTCCGACCCCCCCTCCCCCTAGGAGCATGCTTTGCCAGGAACATGCTGAAGCTGGGAGGGATCAACCCCCCCACCTAGTAACTTCGATGTTTTTATATTGCCCCCTCCCCCAGGCGGCGCACGTTGCGCCTCCGCATGCCAACCTTGTAGAACCTCATTTCCCAATGACACCGCGGGCGGCACCCGACAGCACCACCTGTCGGCAACTCCGATGCCACGAAGGGAGAATGCCATCGCCGAGAGCTCTGCTGCGTCGGGCGGCCGAGTTGAGGCAGCGGAAATAGCTTCCGCAGGGATTAGGAGGCTACATATACCGTATGCGATGCCCGTCGTGGCCACCACGAAATCGTCGATCGGGTCTCCCAGTAATCTCCTGTAGCTCTGCCAGCATGCCGTCGCCACCACCACGCACAACACGCCGGCCAGACTCGTCCAAGATGAAGCCGCCATACACGGAAACGTCGATCGTAGAGATGCCATCGCTCGAGCATAGTCCTGCGCGCCACATCTACATTCCGCACAGCGTCGCTGACATCATATGTACGCTTGGTTATTATATTCGATCCATACTTATTGTATGGGAAACTTTGTGCCCAACACCCAATAGCTAGGACCCATGAAGGGCGAATAATCGTGCGTTATAACGAAATGTGTGATAACGGTTTATTCCTTGGCGGCAGCGTGGCACAATCCGATTTAATTTCTGCCTTGTCTGTATATTATTCGAAGTTTGTCTTGAGGATTTTATCTATTCATTTTAAGCAATGGGCAGCTCACCAGACTATGAGATAATACACCTGAAAAAATAACTATTTAATATTAAGATCAATAATGTAGACACAGTATCCATATCGAATAGACATTTAAATATAAGTCCTGAGGGTTTTGATATACCGGAGGGTCATTAATATACTATCTTACATGCCAGTTCATTGAGTTGGGCCCGTCGTTCAGTGGAACGCCCTGAGCAAACAAAGTTGATGGTAAGATTACCCCCAAATACTCCAGTTTTCTTCACCCTCAAGAGTTGTTAAGCCCTTGCAGAGGTTCCAAAAGGCCAAACCAGTGTAGTGTGCAAGACGTCTTGCACATTTCATAATGTGTAACCCTGAATCGCCTTCACAGCCTCCGAAGGTCCTTCCTCCGAGCGCCGTCGACTGTACTCTCGTTTCAGGCTGGCGACCGTGGTCTTGTGCTCGGGAGCATGGTCAACCTCAAAATCGAGGTGCACAAAAGATCGCTCAACTTCTTCCAAGACCTCGATCTTGATTTGTAAGCTCTCGCCGATGTCATGAGCCTCTTGAAGTGGCATGTCCGGAGCCAGCACTATATCTAACTCAACGATGTATCGCAAACCAAAATGGTAGGCTCGGACAGTATCGACCTGCTGAATTCGGTGGTCATGCGTGCTTGCTAAATAGGTCAACTGACGCAGGAAGTCGAAGTTGGCACCTTTCCCAACTATCATTTGCATCTGCTCCCTGCCAGTTTTGATCCAGGTGACGATGACGTAGCAACACAGCAGCACCGCCGTGACTGAGTCGAGCCACCAGAGGGTACTCACAGCGCAAACGGTACCAAAGGCAGCCGTCGCTACAATATTTGTGAGCACATCATTGTAGTGATCTTGAGCTTGAGCTGCTACAGCCTCGGAGCCATATTTCACGGACATGCAGTAAATGTAAAGACCAATCTTTGTGCACACCACTATCACAAGCAAGATGATAGGCAGCACGTCAAATGCCAACTCGGGCGGCGAGCCTGTGAGTAAGAGAGGCCTCAAATGCGTCAGCAAGTGCCACACACGCAGGCTTCTAAATATACTTTTAGGCACCATAACAAAAGTAATAGAACAAGTGCAAAGCGCACAAGGCAGACTCACGTGGGTTATCATTTAAGCAACGGGTCACTGCTGCTAAGTGAGATGGGTTTGAGCATTCAATGCTTGAGTATCGCGTTCAAATTATGCTCGAGCAACTCTCTCCCAGCCACAGAGGATTACCGCGACGATGCCCAAGCAACTCTCCGAGTTTACCAAGACAGTAAAGGAAAAGTGCACTGCACCTTGTAAGCCGGCAATGAAGCTCTTAATGGCTTCCACGATGAGTTGTAAGTAGCACATCCCCATAACGGAGGTGAACACAATCACCCCTACAGGCTCCATGCGGCTTTTGCCTAATATACAAAAGTTACCGCACCGAAAATTCAGAGGTCCGCAAGCTTCGCACACTTGGCTCCCGAGACTGGTGATATAGCACGAAAGAGACAAATCACTGCATCCAGCCCTGAGAACCTACACATTATGGGTGGCATAAAAAAGATATCTACTTCCCTCACTTTTGTCTGCTCACCACCCAGCCTTGGAAGCACATTCATAAGTTCGTAGCGACACAGGGTTATTCTCAGCATTTCACAACTATTTGCACGCCACTCAGCCAAGTCGTTTATGCGAGTTCGCGGTCTGATCCGGCTCAGGCAGGCCGAGCAAGTCTCCGGTCCTCAGGTTCCAAGAAGAGGACGCAGAGACCGCTTTTTAAGCGGATACGAGCCCTAAGCGATGGCGCCACGGCCAAACCCTCTCGTGCTGTAAACGAATACACACCACGGCAACCCCCTGACAAGGCCAACGGAAAATCTGATAAGTCGACTAAATCAGAATGAACCCAGCACAATCGTTTTGATCACCAAAACAAAGCGTCGGGAAGGCACCAACTTTCAACTCAAAACAGTGTGTGAGGAGCGTCTTCCTCACCAACAGGGTACGTGTAAGGGTCCTTCTTGCGCATAACTTGTTCAGTGATCACAAGAATAGCACCAGACACCAAGTCCAGAAAGGAATCCACCGCAGAGGTTATGATGACCAAGGATCCCGTGTAAATTGCAGCTGCCAACTGAGACGGAGCACAGATCAAGGTTAGGCAGCCAGGGGCATAGTGAAAAGTTCTCCGTGTTGAGGCGTCACTTATCCATGGAAATATCCGCGAGAAACGAGAGAGAGAGAGTGTGTGTGTGTGTCTGCGCGCGCGCGGTTTCTTGCATAACATGAAAACTTGCAGTCAGTGTCTTCCAAAATATCAGTAGCTGAGTACTCCATATATCAGTCAGGGTTTCAGAACTCCTGCTGAGTATTTCAGCTGCAAGTTCACCTCAGCTCCTAAAGACCTGAACAGCGCTACATTCAATGACCGAACTACCGACTGTGCATTCTCATCATCACGTATGCCCTTAAATACGGCGGATGTGCAGAAACACGTCAGCAAGAGTGATCGGAAGCAGACCGGGGCAGGGAGAGCGCTGAAACAAAGGACATATGCAGACATGACTGGAAGTTACCTTTCCAACGAACAAAGCAACGTTAAGATAAAAGCTGAGCTGAATCGCAAACTGTTGTTTCCAGTTCATCATACCGTCATCATCATCACCTAAGGAGACACAGCCAAGATTCAGAATGAATAGGGGAGCTGCGTGCATAATAGAAGCCAAGTTTTTCGCTAACCTCCGGTCTCTTGAGTAAGCTTGTCCAAGCGAAGGTATGCGTCCAAAAGCTGATTCTGATGCTTGTAAAACTTCCGCACGGCGTTACTTTTGCTCTGAATGCCATCTAGGTCCACCCTTAAGTCAGTACTCCACCGGTCCCCATAAAGGTCGTGCGCGGTAGGTGAAGGGGGCGCATCAGCGTTATCAGGGCTTTCTACATCGTGCGAATATCGCGTGCGCGGTGGCGTGAGTCCGATAGCTCGTGGTCGAGGGTCATACACCTGCACGCAGACTTCGGCATGAGAAACTCGCTGCGCACCTTGGTAAAATAAAATAGCATCAGTAAGCGAGAGCGAAACAAAGACTTATCTTAGCTGCACACCTCAACCGAAGCGACCGAGTCGGTTTCCGCAACAGGAACTTTGAAGCTTGCAACAAGTTCTGAGTCATGTCCTCGTTCCCTCGGCGCATTCAGGACTGGAGCACTCGCCGAGTGCGTTAACGATGACATCTCGGACATGATTTCGGCGGAAGTAGCTTACTCCCAAGCAACTGGAACGATATTCTTTATGTTTAGAAGGAGGAAGCAGTTGAACTCTGGTTGAGGTATATCGTTCGCGTGAGGACGTTCTCACTGGTTCGTTTAGTACAACACCGGGTGGTGCAAACCTTCTCGTAGTTTATATTGCACAGAGTAGCGCATGCCAAGTTCTGAACATTCAACGTGAGACAGCTTTAGAAATGGATGTTGTAAAACGTGAGGTGGGTCGAACATACGAGAGGAATGCCCTGAGTTTCAAGTTCGTTAGTTGCTTGCAAGGCTGAAGGTAAACCTACCTTCGCTTGCGATGAAAGATGTGACATCTTCGGCTTCACTTCATCACGTTGAAATTTGGCGATGGCGATGGCTGGCGGTGCTCGTGCTGAGCTAACCGTAAGGTAACCCTCACGTCAGGTCCGGTCCCTCACTCTATCTTCAGTAGGTGCCATTTTTTCCGTGCCGAATCTGTCATTTCCAGAATCCAATGAAAAACAGCAACCCTTTCCGGCGATTTTCCACATCATGCATTTCTCGTAAGACATGACAGCATTCTGGAAGCACTTTATATTCAATATTGCACGCAGTCCTCTCTTGCCAAGAGCATCTTTGATCTTATCTTCAAACGATACCAAAAAAAAAAATCATCGATCAACACGACATGACATGACATGACATGACATGACATGACATGACATGACATGACATGACATGACATGACATGACATGACATGACATGACATGACATGACATGACATGACATGACATGACATGACATGACATGACATGACATGACATGACAATGACAATGACAATGACATGACATGACAATGACATGACAATGATATGATATGACATGATATGACATGACATGACATGACATGACATGACATGACATGACACGACATGACATGACATGACATGACATGACATGACATGACATGACATGACATGACATGACATGCCTTTCCCTTTCCCTTCATTAACAGACGTAAAGTCTCTCTGGACGTAAAGTGTCTCACTGGTAACACGAGTGTGTGTCAAGCGCTATCATACAGACGTAATGTGTCTCAGTATGACAGATTTTACGGAAAAACGAATGGCGGCCGAATTTACCGCGGCATTAAAAATGCTGGAAATGCCGGATTAAATCGCGGAGCTCTGTAATTCAGAAAACCGACGAGCAGGTCAGATTCAGGATCGCGAGCTGTCGCGACCGTCGAGCGCTTAGGACGGGACGCTTAGGACGGGAGAACGGGTGCGACATACATTACAGCGTCTTTGTCAGGGTTATGACCGATGACATATGTGGCATACATGTCATACGTGTCATACCTATCATACATGTCATACCATGTCATGTCATGTCATGTCGTGTCATGTCATATATTATAATGACATACAGTCGCAGTCGTCAGTACGGTCGACTATGACTAATATTTTTATTATCCCGGACGGCCCAAATCGGCCCCCGGCTACCAAATAATTTACGGTGTCTCCTACCCCTAAAACTCAACGTCCAAATCAACAAACAAGGCTTGTAGACTAGGCTAACTGCAAATCACAACAGGACATCCGCTACTATCTCCACGGATGAGTAATAACTATAGCTAGCAACTAATAATCTCCGCGCACTATACATGACCGACCATCTCCTTCTCCTCCGCACAACCGTACCTGCCAACCACACCCCCCACACCCCCCCCCTTCGCCGACCGATGTCCAGCGTTAACTAATTTTGTGATACTCGAGCCCAATCAGAGTAGTCGCGACCCTCTGTGGGACCAGCTCAGGGTGGGGGTGGGGATTTGATGTCACCGGGGAGAGGGAGGGTCCTACGCGCCTGTTGTTGGTTTATATGTCAAGACCCGAGTCGACAACGCTATTCATTCGGCTAATTTCGGTTCAAAAATGCAACATAATGATAACAGAATGTGCTATTATAGTAGGCAAATTGGTTATAGACGGGCAGACAAAGTTTCATATTTTTAGCACCAAGGTATATTAGTTTGTTCATAACTATGCCCCACAAGGTAATGCTACGGTCACTGTAACTCCGTAAAATATCATAACGCGACGGCCGCTCTACGTGACGAAACGTCCCATTTCCTTTACACTTTTGCCATAAACCTTGTGTACCCGCTGTGCTAGTGTGCATTCGCGTTTGACCATTATATCCGTGTATGAACACCAAAGTTCAAAATAGAAATCTCGAACCCAGGTTCGCAATCGGGAACATAATTGTCCTGCAACTTTATATGTGTAGTGGTGAATCAACCATTCCTTTAACGATAACGGAATCCTTCCATGCAAGAAATCCCCACGGTGCCTAGGTGAGAACCACGCCGCCAGCAAGGTTGTGTCAAGTCTCGTGCCGCCCGGGGGGAGTGAAGCATTTAACTTCTCAGTTAGCACCTCTAATCCTTTGGTACGCACGGATGCGATCGCTGGACACATACTCAATATATGATGCTCATTGGCGATAGCCTCGTCATTAGGATGTAAATGACAATGACATCTCGGATATAAATCAGGATAGTTTCGCATGTTTGTCACTTGAATATTCCTAGGTGTGGGGAGACTGCCTACCGATAACTTTGCCATAAAAATATCTTGTTTACATAGCCCCGCCCAACCTTTGCGCGACGCCTCATCCCACATGTCATCTCTTACCAGATACCGCAAATGACTTGTATCTTTCGTTTTGGCTAACGCCTCCCGGAGCATCGCATCGTCCAACATCGAATACACAAAACTGTGTGAAGCGTGTGTCCTAATGATAGGACCTCTATCTTGCGAAGTCTCGTGGTTCTCTTTTCTTAGATACAAACGAGGCAGATATATAAAAGGCTCTCTAAACAAGCATGGTGCATCTCTCGCCGTTCTTGCGATGGCATCAGCCTCCCGATTCAAGTTACTTGTCATATCGATATTCTTAGTGTGACCCTTGACATGTTTGATATGCGTGTAGGCCCCCAAAACCCGGCGTTTATCAATAATGCGCACGATGAGAAGATACATCGAATAATTCGGCAAAGTCTTCCACAAGCGCGGGTCTTCCGACACTCGCACTTTATCTATATATTTTATGGATCGCTTAGAGTCACTGTGGATCGTCAAATCATATTCTAGTTTCTGAATTAGTAATGCGTGTAATATGCCATACGCCTCGGCACGCTCAGCCGATTGTTCTCCCGGAATAGAGGAGCTCAAGGCCACACCTTCACCGATGACGGCACATCCAGCCTTGTTAGTAAGAGGGTTGAAACTACCATCGGTCGCTAGATCCAAACTTGTCGAGAAAAATACACCATCGTTTGTATCACGCAGGATGCCCGTGGCGGACAATGTGATAGGGCAGTTCCATGGTTTGTTTTTATACTCTCGACACAAATCCCACACAATGCATATAAGCCGGGCGCGTGATTCGACGTTAAGTTGGCGCGCAACAATCGAGTTCCCTAAGTCGATATCCAACATGTCCTTAAAAGAGTTAAAAGAAATCTGAGAAGTCGGCGGTGCCTCTTGGGACATGCATCTGTCAAGTGGGCCTCCTTTTGCGCTCCCGAGGGGGAAAATACTCGCAATCGACCAATGCCCGCACTTTCCTATAAAGTCTCCGAGGTCTTGGGCACGAGAAAACGCCTTGACCGAAATCCCTAAGAAATCTCGCAACGTGCATCCATGTCTGTCAGCGTGGTGTGGGTTATATTCGATAGTCAGTTTATTTTTAGCAAGCCCTATTCCAGCCTCTCTCAAATACGCCGGATATGTCTGGCATTTCTGAACTGACGGCATCTTATTCGTTTGGTTACCCGTCTCCCCATTTAGTAGATTCCAACCCGTTTCGGCCCTCAGCTCCTTTATCGTATCAATTGTGGTTATATAACAGTATTTACTCGGAGAATGCACCGCGTGCAGCAAATTATCTATCTTCGAGGTGTAATATGTCGCCATTACGTTATCGACGCCAAAACCCCGTCCCGAGGATTTGTTGAAAACTGCCCCCCTAGGGGTGCATAGCATGCATTTGAGTTTTTTGCTAACCAATTCCCAGACCGCCTGGCTTAACCCGTTCACCGTATTACACGAGGCATCCCCTTCTTCATTTCTCTTCCCTGCCGTCTTCATCGCCATCCAATTCCCTGCAAAAAAGTATCCGAGAATGCTATGAATGTCCGCGTTCACAATGCGTACCACCTCCGTCTGGCGGAAGGAACTTAATTCCATTCTCTCTATAGCTTTTGTAAATTTTCTCACCAACTTCATGTTATGATGTTTCCAAATTGCGGCGGCCCCCATGTTGGTATCGCCAATTACCATAAGGTATCCTAGATATTCGAACGGTATCGTATTCGGCCTGTGTGGAATCGCGCATGCATTGCCCATGTGGTCGGGTACACAGATATCCGGTGGGATTTCGCCGTTCGGGATGAACGTCGTATAGTGACACTTCGATGGCCCTAGGTTCAATCCCACAGCCTTCAAAAATACTGAGAAAAGGCCAATCATTTTCTTAAATTCGTTCGGGTCATCGCTCATAATAAGATTATCGTCCGCGAATGCGCAACCTGGGATATTCAAAATATTTCCGGTGTCGCCTTGCCGCCTCATCCCTTCAGGTATTTTGGCGTGTTTGACTTCCCACTTATAACCCATGTTATTGTGCTCAATAAACTTAAGGAAGATATCATATACAATATTAAAACGCAATGGCGAAAGAGCGCACCCTTGTTTGCAACCTTGCTCGACGGGGAAAAACTCGGTGTATCCCATAGGCGAGCGTACAGTACAATTAAAACCAGACTGAAGATTGTGGATCATATGTCTAACCTTTTCGTCAAAGCCGATATGCGATAACGAGTTCAAGAAAGCATCGAAATTTACTGTGTCGAATGCCTTCCGTACGTCCGTGGACAATATGTAGAGAGGCTTGTTGTGTCTGTGCGCGTGCTTGATCACGTTCTGAAGTACATTTACTTGCGTCAAACAGCTAAAGTTTGGACGTCCGGCCGCCTGTATATCGGACATACCGTTCGAATTTGAAATAACCTTCATCATCCTATTGTTGATAATCTTAGTAACCAATTTGTATAAAATCGGCAATAGGGTGATGCCTCTGTGGCTACTATCCCGAGATCCTTGTGGGAGGACCTAGAACGCTCTAGATCCTCCCACAAGGATCACTTTTTCAATAATTTATTTAGGCGCCCCACGAGCTTTCTACAAGTCAACACCAAGGAATACTTTCCACATGGGACCTATACTAAGTAGTATGGTGCGTGGTTTGACGAGAATCCATCATATATACTCCTAGCTAATGCATTTATAGCATGCCCCAACCAAATTTTGAATTGCTACGCCTTTTAAAGCTTCAAAAGCGGGGTGTATCTTCCATAATTTTTTGCCAATCGTATATCGATCCTTTGCCACCATAGACATGATATATCTCAAGGTATGCA